>APFE030190764.1:0-18178 GCA_000404065.3 Pinus taeda
TTTTGGGTTTATTACTCAGTTAAATGGATGATCATTGAGTTTCCCTGAAGTTCCACTACTTAACTGACCTTCCACTAGTTCCTCCTAATGTTAGAACTAATTTAGTTGAAAACAACTTGAGATAGATGACCTTGATTGCTACAAATTAGCAATCACACATGTAAAATTGAACTCTAACTCCTCCAAATTGAATTTACTGAGTAGACTGGGTGACACAAGTCATGTCACACAAATAAACATCATCCAAGTTGTCTGTTGACATGGACATTCGAATTTCCTCAATTTAATCAAGGAAAAATCATGTTGAGAATTTATTGCTACATTTTTAAACACTCTGGAGTTGATGAGGTAGCATGGGAATGGAGGAAGCCATGAAAAAATGCATAACCATTTTTGTTTACGATATATGAAGGATGGCGTTTGTTTAAGGGGGTGGGGATTGTAACACTACTTTTTAAAACCTTATTTTTTGTAATTTTAATTTATGAATTATAATGATGGAAATGTTTAGTATGGATATCTTGACATATTTTATTTAATGTAATATTACTTTTATTTATATGTTGCTACAAATCTAAAATAAAAATCAATAAACAAGGATCTTGATACCTAAGAAGAACCTAAAAGGGGAAAAATGGGAATTTTCTATCATACTTTGAATTAAGTGTTCAAATTTCATATTTTGTAGTTCAACTACCCAATTCCTAGCAATTATGGGAATAAATGGGGAGTGTTACTAAATTTTCCCAAACGTATGGGCTATGTACCTATTCTTGAGACTTCTTATTTGGCCATATAGCCCTAGATGGGGACCCTATATTATCATGAAGGTAGGTTATGGTGTGGGCTGAGGAAGAAAGTAGTAGTGTGTGATGTTAAAAATGAGATGATTATGTCATTTTGTCATATGTGAACGAGTAAGGGAATTATAGAGAATGACATGAAAAAAAAAAAAAAAAACATATAGAATGTAATAGAACCATAAGTGGGTGTTGAGACAATGACTCTAAATAGAAGGAGAAAATAAATCATAAAAATCATAAAAGTCATATTTGGAATTGTGATTTTAACTAAAATTGGGTAAGGAATTCAGTGTGGAACCTTTTAGCCCAGCATAAAGGGGAAAATAATTTTCTAAGAAATTTCTCTTAACTAAGCACATAAGGCACTAAGAAAATGGAAGTATTAAGGAACCATTAAATCAGTGAAGGACTCCCTTTGTGTTCTGTAGGCACTGTTGATAAATTTAGGGTAACTAGATTAAATGATTCCTCTTACTTTGATAATAATTTGTGAGGTATTTATACTTAACATGCTTAGCTTCTTCTTCAACTTGATTATTATTGTGTTTTCTATCATCAAACAAGTGCCAAATAATGAAAAATCAAAGAGACAAAAGGACATGAAATGTAGGATTATAGCAAGGGCCAAAACCTCTCCTCTTGAGAGGAAAACTCACAAGAATTATTCTCTTCTTATATAATCTTAAAATGACAAATTCCAAGATCTAAGAGCCTTGAAAAAGACCCCTCCAATACCATGTCAACCTTTCTCCTTGATGAGATTTCTTTCCAACAATTTTGACACCAAAAAATTTGACCAGAACAGTTTCTTCTACAACTTAGACGTGGTAGTTTCTTTTGCAATTTTAACCTAGCAGTATCTTCTGCAATTTCGACCCAACAATTTCTTCTACAATTTCGACCCATCAGTTTCTTATGCAATTTCGACCTAGTAGTTTCTTCTATAACTTTAACCCAATAGTTTCTTTTGTAGCTTTGACCCCATTAACTTTCCATCAATTTGACTTTCCCAACAACTTTCCAGCACTTTGACTTTCCCAACAATTTTTTAGAAACTCAACTTTCCCAACAAACTTTAGCAACCATAACACAAGAGAGAGAGAGAGAGATCCAAAGCTTCGATCTTGATTTTATTCTTCTTATACTTGATTTTGTTCCTTTTCCAACTTCTTTCTTTATGAGATCAAACTTTCTTTTTTTGTGTCCAAATGAGGTTGAGTTCCTTTTTATATATAGGCTTTCCAGGGGTATGAATTTCTTCCTTTAGATTGACTTGCTTAAGGCACCATGACAAGGTCTTGGAGGCTCTTTGACTTTATCTTAACTCAAATGAAATTTTCTTTACAATATGTAACATGCCCAAAAGGGTCTTCCATACATGACAATGACCCTTGTGACTTTTTGACTCAGTCAAAAGCCTTAGAAGCACTCAATGGGTGCCTGACCTATAAAATAAATTTCCCTTGAGCATGAAAACCATGCCTCAAGAATGAATATAACAAATTTCCTTTTCTCTTTACATCAAATACATAAAATCATGATTAATATGTCATTATGTAGACTGGACCTAGTTACATATTTCAACACTCCCTCTTAACTAAGAAGGCATTCATAATCCATACAAAGTAATTGGACATTCTCAAACTAAACAATTCTCATAACGAAAGTTGGATTGGTAAGCCATCTCATAAGCTACCTCCTTAGCTTATGCTAGAGAATCTTATCATACCAACCAACATTGTCACATAGCAAGGCCTTGACTAACAATTCTATCTCTCCACAATATCGTGGCACAATTATGGTGAGACCAATGACTGATAAAAACCATCATCATTATCTATTAAGGCACATACCACACCTAGGTGTTCACAAGGTACACCCTTTTAGGACAAATCCTATCTTGGAATAACACATCCTCAAGGAATTTCCTCTTTAACTACTCTTACCTATTGGATTCCCTACCACATCCTCAAAGAGTATCGAAATCAATCTTTGGTTCTTACTAAATCCTCCATTCTTTCTTCATAACATGAAGAAAATAATTATGTGTATATCTCTCCTCATGGCCTTCACTAAGACTTACAACAGTAAGTCCTAGTCTAGTGCATTAGTCTAGTGCATGACACATGAAGTAGAGAACCATATCTGTCACTCCCTCTTAACTAGGGAGGACCAACTCATTCCTATAAAAGGAATATATAAAGCTCCCTCTTAACTTGGGACTTGCTTAATCTCCATCTCAATTAGGGACTTGTTTCCAACAACAATGCTTTGGTGGAGATTATGGTACTATCAACTACTTGTATGTCCCCTCCTTTCGATGTCATGAATTTCAAATTGTTCATCATGAAGCCTTGATCTTGTAAGGAATAATCCATCCATCACTTTCCTTCAATGAACCATAGGGTTTAACCAATAGTTATGTTATCCTTCTTTTCCTTCGAAATAGATCTTCTGCCGACACCTAGCTTTTCTTCATACAACTACCTCTTCTAGGTCATGTTTATTTTAGTACATTCCATCCATTTTCAGTTGTAGGTGACATATAAAAATTTCTTTTGGTAGCCCTATTTCAACCCAACCAGATGTTGTTCAAAAATAAAAATGAGCATAAATAAAGTTACCTTTTATGATGGTCTTTCATCATGACATCTTCTTATTTGCAACATTGACATCTTTCACATTCATAAACACATCTCCAAGACATTCAAATATCAAGGGTCTCGTATATTTACAGTCCTTATCAAAGTTTTCATTCCTTCTCCATTTGAATCTTTGTTATCTTCTTGTTTCTCTTCTAATCATCTCCCTTCATGCTTGAGTCTCATTAGCACTATTGCTTCATAATCCTAAGTTTTGTCTTAGGCTTTGTCACAAGTTTGAAGCTCATGAATGTTGTTTTAGGGAAGAGGAAACCTATAAATATTGCATCATTAGGCGTGATGTGATAAAATTTGGATGCTCATATGAGTGTTCAAGAGTTGAATTCCTAATTAGAATATCTCATTGGAAATCCTTTTAAGGCCTATGAAACTACTATTACCACTCAACTTAACCTAGTTTGGATGGGGTTCATTGGCTATCATGGCTACCAAGATAAGTATTTGTGTCAAAAATATTTCATATGAATGTATTTCATAAATTGTGGCAGCCTTATTTTGGAAAGAGTTTACATTTGCACACAAGAATAATATATATCTTGCATGGGTCTTCTTTGGAAGGTTTATATATTTTTATGCATTAAAAAATTAACTATTGTGCACTTGATTTCTTGAAAATAAGTATTTTCTTTTTCATCCAATAAAAGTATCTATTATACGTTTGTTTTTTTGAAAAGAATTACATGCTTGCATGCACGAAGGAGTAGGTCATGCATGAAGGAGTAGGTATTATGCATTTAGTTTCTTGTAAAGAAATATGTGTTCTTGAAAGTATGGAAAGAAAAAATATTATTATTTCTTTAGGAAAAGAATACATGTAGAGGTGCACAAAACAATAATCATGATGTTGGTTCCCTGGAAGAGAATAGATGCTTTGAAATAAAAATTTGTTTTGTGCTTGGTTATATATATATATATGGTGTTCTTACATGAAAGAAATATACCTATATGACTAATAACTATTATACTAAATTCTTGGAAAGGAATTTTTGCATATAAATAATAATTATTACATAATTTCAAGAAAAAATAAACATGTGTTTAAATGTTCTAAGTCTTTAAAAAAATATATTATTAGAAAAAAAATCCACGGTTCTTGTGTGCATGAGCATAGGTTAAATATAATTCTTTTCTTAAAAGGATTTGCTGTGAAATTATGGGAATGTATTTATGGATTTTGTGTGCATAATAACTAAATTATCGAAATCGTTTTACTTGAAAAATGTTAAATGGGAACTTTGTGCAACCAAATAATAACTATTTTCCGAGATCCCTAGAAAACGAAATGTGTATTTACATACACAAAAGATTAGTTCATTGTGTTAAATCTCTTTATGTGCAAAATAATAATAGATATTTTGAAAAAAGGAATAAGATTATTTATGCATAGAGACATTAATTGTTGTGTTAATTTCCTCCTTGAAAACAAAAATGTGTTGCATGAATGCAAATAATAGTTGACTGAAATATATTTCTTGGAAAGAAATGCACTTTACATGCATGGAAAGTAAAACTTTTGAGATAGATTTCTTGGGAGGAAATGTAGCTTTCATGCGTAAAAAAAATAACTAATTGGGATTTCATGCATAATTGAAAATATATTATGTTAGTTTCCTTTGGAAAGGATTATGTCTACATGCAAGAGTAATAGCTATTATGTCCATTTCTTTTGATTATTTTTTAATACATGAGAATGAATTAATTAATGAGTTAGTTTCTTGGAAAAGAAACATGGATGTTACATGCAGAAAATAATGGTTAATATTGTGCAATTTAATAAAAGCTATTGTGCCAGAAGGGTATATATTGTATACACCAACTAAGGTAATAGTTTGCTTTTTAAAAAGGAATATCCATTTACACGGTTTCTTTTAAAGAGTGTTATGCATATACAAGAATAATATACTATATGTTAGCTTTCATTTGGAAAGATTATGAATTTTCAAATAAGATTATTTGTTAACCTTCATCTAGAAAGACTATGTGTTTGCATCCAAGATGGTGTCAAGCTTTATTTGTGAAAGACTCCTTTGGAAAAAAAATAAAAATATATCCATTTTCATGAATAGGAATAATAACCATTGTGTTAGTTTCATTTTTACATATTTGTGTGCACTAAAAGTAATAATTGAGGGGATAGGTTCTTTGAATAAAGTTTATATAATTATATGCATAGGAATACTAACTAATATGTTTTACCCTTTGAAAATAAAAAAGTATGTATTTCATGCATATAGCATTTGGCTTCTTGAAAATAATTCTTTATAATAGGATAAAGTCTATTTGTATGTTCAAGAAGAAAATGTATTTTCATGAAAGGTAACATATGTTCACATGATATTGGTTGAGGGGTCGGGTCCTTTTGGATAAATTTGATGTGGATGCATGAAAATAACACATAATTTTATTGTTATTTGGGAAAAGCTTATATGTATAATTTTGTAGAATCTTTCTACAAATCAGCTAGCTCTGATACCCTGTAGAACTTTTTCTACAAATCAGCTAGCTCTGATACCATGTAAAAATTTCTCACCTGTAGATCACCTCGTA
This sequence comes from Pinus taeda, assembly GCA_000404065.3. Lineage (NCBI taxonomy): Eukaryota > Viridiplantae > Streptophyta > Pinopsida > Pinales > Pinaceae > Pinus > Pinus taeda. The sequence goes on from APFE030190764.1 coordinate 6,014, forward strand.
ATGCAATGTACTAAAGCAAAACACTTGATCTACTTCTACAAACAATTTAGTGGAAGATTAATCGAACATGAGCAACATCAATAAGAACACATATAATTGATAAGAAGGAATCAATCACACATAACACAGAAGAATTTACTCGGGGAAAGCCTCAGCGTAAAACCCCAACTCTGTATTATCATACAAGTGGAAATATAGTCTGGACTATAGAAAGAATCAACTCACAACCTGTCATGCTCTCTCTGCAATCCCTCTGTTGCTCATAGACAGTCAAAGTCTTCTCACAAACCTTGTCTTTTGTCCTCCAAGCCTCCTATTTCCTTGTGCAATTTCCTTGGGGTCCAGTGCTGCCACCAGTGTGAATTGGTCGCTTCACACACTCACTAACCTCTTATCTAATTGCACAAACTTGAAGGAGATAAATCCTCATCATGGATGAGCTTACTTTATAGTAAAAATATTCATCAAACTGATAGTACAATGTCCCTTCTCTGATCTCAACTGGGTTTCTGTCTAAACTGACATGCATTAGTTATCGATGAGTGAATACATAGTTATCTGAAAATGATAGTTGTCACATGCATGCAAGCATCAATAAACTATATCTCATTAATTTAACAACTTGTTAAATTAATCTAACTGAACTTGACTAAGTTAAACTAAGTCAACTGATCCTCTCAATATAGAACTCATCCTTAATTCCTCAATCAGTGGAGCAAAACAAGGACACATTCCCCAATACATGGAGAAATAATTGCATGTTCTCACAAAGACTTCAAGTTTTCTTTTCCTTAACTAATTAACTCATGGAGATTAATTAATTAATATTTTAAACTACTGGTAAGATCAAATTCATTTTTACTTCCTATAGTTAGACCAGGAACTGCTAAAAATAGGAAGGGACCCAGAAATGCTATTTTTAGAAAATGTTATTTTTAGTAGTTTCACCTCTCACCGAAGGTGGCCAAAATGCTCATTGGCCAAACTGCTATGTTTAGAAGTACTATTTTTTAGAATTTCTATTTTTAGCATTTCCTAAATTTAACATATCTTGTTGCACACTTTTCAACATTATATAAATACATGCAAGAATATGAAAGTTAAGATTCTATTATTCTTTAAACGAATTTGGACGATGGTATTGATTTTCCTTGGAAAAGAATGTAAGCTTATGGGAGGGGAAGAGCAATTAATGTGGTATATATTTATGGACATGATTTGATAGTGACATGTCTATAATTAATGCATATTCAGTGTTGCTAAAGGGAACATGTCATGATATTTTGTTTATATTTCATGTATGCACATGAATAGATGTTGCAGAATCATTAATAAGGATTGATTATTGGTTGATTAAAACTTTATCTAATCATGATATGAAATTTTATTGAAGACAACAATGGAAGGAAATAATGGCGACTTATGCAAAGGATAGATTATATTTAACATTGTGGTAGGTGAAGAACTAATGTTCCATGAAGATTGAAGGGTGCCAGTTGTAGGATGGTCCACTGATGGGGAAAATCTAGGCCATAACGACATAAAGATTGTGAATTTGTGGGTAAATGATATCATGATGATTGTAAAATCTTCTAGATAGACATGTTTTACTTAAACTATATTTATCTATAATATTTTTTTGATAATGGTTAAGAGATAGACTCTCTTACAAACCATTGAGTGAGGGGTGAACACCCTCATGAGCGTTTAATAATAAAAGTAAACACTTATAAGTTTTCACCCTAGGGGGTTTCCAGGGTATATTAGTGTTGAATGATGTGATTTCCTATGGGTTCTATTTGGATTATTTTAATTCTTTTCATAACATGTCATTTACATTACCAAGTATGTGATTAACTAACATAGTTGAAAGAATGATGGAAATGATGCAATGTTACATCAAGATGTTTACGATAATATGTTATATCATTGGATGTTATGTTATGTTATGTAAATTCTTATTTGTTTACTGAATATTACTATATGTAAAGATAAATACTATATCTAATATCTAGTAAAGGAAAATGGAATAAGTAATTAGAACAATTACATTTGTAAATTGTGTAAAATTTATCTAATCCTATGTGTTTTCATGCGAGGTTTACCAAGGGATGTTACAGGATGTATAGAAATGGTGTTCGTGATGAAGAACATGAAACTCTCAAGGATGTTGGTTTAGGGAATTCTAAACTTGTGGAACATCTTTCAGATCATCAAGAATAGATAGAAGGGCCAAATTATTCCAGAACCCAAGAAGAGACTATCATGTCTTTGAAGTACATTGCAATAAGTTGAGGGATGTGTAGCTCCTCGTGGCACTTTAATGAGTCATAACATTGATTCCAGGTTGTCCAACTATGATGAGGCATTATTTCAGTAAGTTTGGAAGGATGACATCATGGAAGAATATTAATCCATCATGAAGAATGATGTGTGGAATATTGTGTTAATACATGAGGTGAAGTTAGTGGTAACTTCCAAGTGAATCTACAATATCAATCATGTAGTGGATGGTAGCATGGAGAATTATAATGTAAGATTCATGGTTAAAGGGTTCTCCCAGAAAGAGGGAGAGGAATATGAGGAGACATTAGCTCAAGTTTCTAGGTGAAATTCTATTATAACTTTTATTTGTATTGATTCTATTATGGGTTTGAAATTTTGAGTTTTCAATAGTCCTCTAAACTAATAATTATTTCTCATGATTTTTCTTACATTTATTATTCAACATAAAATAATTTCAAAAAGAAATTCAATAATATAACAAAATGCTAGAGGATCGTAAAGATACAACCACACAATAACACAAGAGTTTACCATGGGAAAACCAACATGGGGAGAAATCCCACCAACCTTTACTTATAGAATCAACTCAATAAAAGATATATCTAAGTAAGGATGATAATAAAAATGACTAATAAGATTGAAAGACTAGAAAACCACCAAGATTCCAAGTCATCCCTCCTCCAAGATTCCCACAAGTGAAAATTAGTTAAGGTATAAACTAGGCTTGCGATAGGAGGCCAAATTTTGGCCCTCTCTATCCACATAAGTTTAGGCAGATCATAGAAAAGTTACCACTGAAAAATCGGCTTGTTCCTTCAACACTTGTGAATTGTAGCAAAGATTTCTTCTACAAGTGCAAGCCTATTTATCTACTCCTTTGACTTGGTATTCTTGGATTGATGAATACCTAGCGAGTCTTGGCTTCACCAAGAGTGATGTTGATCCCAACCTTTTCTAAAAGGTTGTTATAGGTGAGCCTATGATATTGTTGCTACATGTTGATGACTTGTTTTTGACAGGACCAGAGAATCTCATTGATCATAGTAAGTGTGAGTTGACATATGAGTTTTAGATGAAGGACCTAGACTTGTAGCATTATTACTTGGGAATATAAGTATGTGTTGACAGTGTTGGACCCACCAACATGTTAGGGGATCTCCCTAGTAAGAAGTCCCAACTAGACCTTAGATTGTTTGGTGTAGGAATCCCAACAGTGGGTCATACGATATCGCCTTGACTGCGGTTGCATGCATAGGCAAGTAATATTTCCCTATTGGTAGCAAGGGCATGACACACAGCAAGCCAAGAAAGGTGCATGAATGTCTCTAACACACGAAAGGTGGAATGTTTGCACCCCTTGGAAACCTATGTAAACACCCATCTTGAAAGATAACACACAAGAAAATTTTCATCACAAACTTGAAGGAAGGTGAACCAACAATCCAAAATGATGGCTAAACCAACAACACATCTCAATAAGATTGATACATACATATAGAGAAGGAGTCTATACATACATGCGTAAGAAAACATATACATATATCATTAGAGTAACCAAGTTAACTGAAATAAAATAACAACACATGCATGAAATGTGTTGGCTCTGTTATATTAAGAAGTGAAAATTCCAATCATACAGTACAACCATGACCAACCACTAGTCTCGATAGCAGAACGTTACGGTCACTTCCACCTGCTCCTCCAAAGAGATGTACTAGATCTGCACTGTAGAGAAGCCAAGGCTCGTTACAATACTCTCCAAACTTTCTCTAAGATACTCCTATCAAAAGCTTGGCTGACCAAAAGCCTCTACAATGAGTTATGAGGTACTATGAATAGCGAAGGGTGCGGTGACCCTTGACATTCCCCTTTGTGACTGTTCACCTACCCTCATAACTCTTTAGCTACTCTATGACTATTATATTCCACTATTGACACTTGGACTTCCACTTTACAAGATGTTACATACAATTTGCACATGTACACATGTGAGACAAAATGGCTTGAGCAAGCCATGAAAGACATCACTAAGACTTGGATAATTGTGGGAAGACAAACCCTTCGACATCCTCATGATGGTTGACAGGTGAAGTAATACAAATATTGGTTGTCCTTGATGGTGTTCACACACTCAAAGGTGACATCCTTTTGAAAGTGAACTCTTGCCTCCGTTGCATCCGAGTACATTGATATGGCTCCTCTGTCCAACTCGTCTGATAACATGTGCATCATCATCTTGAGTGCGGTTGGACCAACAACATATTGATGCATAGTGTCTATGTTGATCTTCAAGTGTGTGCTAGTGACCATGTGCATCAACTTGTCGAAATACATGTTCAGATCCAGTCAGAATCGCTTCTTTTCTTCGCCTCGGTGAGTGTGCCAAATGGGTGGGATCACATGAATGCATACAATGACATCCATTATCTTGAACACCCTTTCATGCAATCGATAGTACTACTCACCCTTTCTACTCCATGCCAGCTATTAGATGGGTCCATAACTTGTATGGGCGCAGTTTCATCAATATGTGCATGTACAGAAACATAATGCAAGACATGAAAAGAAAACTTACCCTAAAATAGCTAAGCTGAAAGTGCCAAAGACTCCTCGATGCAATGTGGGATGTTAGAGTTGTAAGGTCGATGTGAGGAATGAGCTCTACAGTGTCTGATTCACGTGTTTTGATAAGATCGAGTTTATGATGTGCATGCCACAAATTGAGGAAAAAGCGACACTTGGTGAGAGGTTTGTAAAATGAGCCTTGCATGTAACCTCTAGTAGCGAAAAATAGTTCCCTATATCTAGGGATTCCTTTTGTATGCTGCCTTTTTCTATTTCAAGAAGAGCGGCACATGCATGGAAATTAGTTTTTCTCAGTCCCAGAGGGACCCAGTCAACTTGAAGGCACATGCAACATCCTGGTTGATTGAGAGAGGGATTTGCACAGTTATGAGAGGAACTGTGCTAGATGTCCCAGAGAGATTACACAATTTCTGGGAAGAGCAGGTGACTACTGCTAAGAATTGCATAATTTTTGGGCTGAGCTGCAGCATTGGGCCATATTGCGCAATTTTCCAAAGGAAGATTTCCTGACTACATTGTGCAATTTCTAAGCCCAGTAGGCTGCCCAGCAGATTTGCACAATTTTTGGAGGCAAGGTTGGTTCCCCTCTGAAATTGCACAATTTTTTAGTGACCTTCTCAACCAGCAACTTGCCCTAGTCTGGAATGGTAGCCTATGAGGGGAGTGAAGAAAAGTAACATTCACAGCTTAGAAAGCTACTAAAAAGCTAGTGAAGCCTATGTACTTGACAACACAAGACATGTTGCTAAGGATGATTTGTAGGGAGGCTCCAAAAATGAACCTAAGGAAAAATTTTGTAGGGTGGTTGAAACCACTACAATAATATGGTAGTAGCCAACAAAAATCCCTTATTAAATGGAAGTATGCCATTATGATCCTTCAAGGATTTGGGATGATGGTCTACAAGTACATGTCTACTCCCATGGTGACCAATCTAAATAAATTGATAGAAACTGATTCATATATGGTAGATCCCTTTATGTATTGACATTTGATTGGCTCATTGATGCATTTGGTTAATTATAGACCTAATATTTTCTTTAGGGTGAACACTCTAAGCTAGTTCTTGGTGGAACCAAGGAATTCACATTGGAATGTGGAAAATCATGTGTTGATATATATTCTTGGGATAGTTAGTTATGGTTGGATATATGTGCCAAAATATGGAGTACAACTATATGAATTCTCAGATTCCAATTGGAAAGGGAGTATTGAAGACATGAAGAATGATGTATGGAATATTGTGTTAATACATGAGGTGAAGTTAGTGGTAACTTCCAAGTGAATCTACAATATCAATCATGTAGTGGATGGTAGCATGGAGAATTATAATGTAAGATTCATGGTTAAAGGGTTCTCCCAGAAAGAGGGAGAGGAATATGAGGAGACATTGGCTCAAGTTTCTAGGTGAAATTCTATTATAACTTTTATTTGTATTGATTCTATTATGGGTTTGAAATTTTGAGTTTTCAATAGTCCTCTAAACTAATAATTATTTCTCATGATTTTTCTTACATTTATTATTCAACATAAAATAATTTCAAAAAGAAATTCAATAATATAACAAAATGCTAGAGGATCGTAAAGATACAACCACACAATAACACAAGAGTTTACCATGGGAAAACCAACATGGGGAGAAATCCCACCAACCTTTACTTATAGAATCAACTCAATAAAAGATATATCTAAGTAAGGATGATAATAAAAATGACTAATAAGATTGAAAGACTAGAAAACCACCAAGATTCCAAGTCATCCCTCCTCCAAGATTCCCACAAGTGAAAATTAGTTAAGGTATAAACTAGGCTTGTGATAGGAGGCCAAATTTTGGCCCTCTCTATCCACATAAGTTTAGGAAGATCATAGAAAAGTTACCACAAAAAAATCGGCTTGTTCCTTCAACACTTGTGAATTGTAGCAAAGATTTCTTCTACAAGTGCAAGCCTATTTATCTACTCCTTTGACTTGGTATTCTTGGATTGATGAATACGTAGCGAGTCTTGGCTTCACCAAGAGTGATGTTGATCCCAACCTTTTCTAAAAGGTTGTTATAGGTGAGCCTATGATATTGTTGCTACATGTTGATGACTTGTTTTTGACAGGACCAGAGAATCTCATTGATCATAGTAAGTGTGAGTTGACATATGAGTTTTAGATGAAGGACCTAGACTTGTAGCATTATTACCTGGGAATATAAGTATGTGTTGACAGTGTTGGACCCACCAACATGTTAGGGGATCTCCCTAGTAAGAAGTCCCAACTAGACCTCAGACTGTTTGGTGTAGGAATCCCAACAGTGGGTCATACGATATCGCCTTGACTGCAGTTGCATGCATAGGCAAGTAATATTTCCCTATTCGTAGCAAGGGCATGACACACAGCAAGCCAAGAAAGGTGCATGAATGTTTCTAACACACGAAAGGTGGAATGTTTGTACCCCTTGGAAACCTATGTAAACACCCATCTTGAAAGACAACACACGAGAAAATTTGCATCACAAACTTGAAGGAAGGTGAACCAACAATCCAAAATGATGGCTAAACCAACAACACATCTCAATAAGATTGATACATACATATAGAGAAGGAGTCTATACATACATGCGTAATAAAACATATACATATATCATTAGAGTAACCAAGTTAACTGAAATAAAATAACAACACATGCATGAAATGTGTTGGCTCTGTTATATTAAGAAGTGAAAATTCCAATCATACAGTACAACCATGACCAACCACTAGTCTCGATAGCAAAACGTTACGGTCACTTCCACCTATTCCTCCAAAGATATGTACTAGATCTGCACTGTAGAGAAGCCAAGGCTCATTACAATACTCTCCAAACTTTCTCTAAGATACTCCTATCAGAAGCTTGGCTGACCAAAAGCCTCTACAATGAGTTATGAGGTACTATGAATAGCGAAGGGTGGGGTGACCCTTGACATTCCCCTTTGTGACTGTTCACCTACCCTCATAACTCTTTAGCTACTCTATGACTATTACATTCCACTATTGACACTTGGACTTCCACTTTACAAGATGTTACATACAATTTACACATGTACCCATGTGAGACAAAATGGCTTGAGCAAGCCATGAAAGACATCACTAAGACTTGGACAACTGTGGGAAGACAAACCCTTCGACATCCTCATGATGGTTGACAGGTGAACTAATACAAATATTGGTTGTCCCTGATGGTGTTCACACACTCAAAGTTCACATCCTTTTGAAAGTGAACTCTTGCCTCCGTTGCATCCGAGTACATTGATATGGCTCCTCTGTCCAACTCGTCTAATAACATGTGCATCATCATCTTGAGTGCGGTTGGAACAACAACATATTGATCCATAGTGTCTGTTTTGATCTTCAAGTGTGTGCTAGTGACCATGTGCATCAACTTGTCGAAATACATGTTCAGATCCAGTCAGAATCGCTTCTTTTCTTCGCCTCGGTGAGTGTGCCAAATGGGTGGGATCACATGAATGCATACAATGACATCCATTATCTTGAACACCCTTTCATGCAATCGATAGTACTACTCACCCTTTCTACTCCATGCCAGCTATTAGATGGGTCCATAACTTGTATGGGCATAGTTTCATCAATATGTGCATGTACAGAAACATAATGCAAGACATGAAAAGAAAACTTACCCTAAAATAGCTAAGCTGAAAGTGCCAAAGACTCCTCGATGCAATGTGGGATGTTAGAGTGGTAAGGTCGATGTGAGGAATGAGCTCTACAGTGTCTGATTCACGAGTTTTGATAAGATCGAGTTTATGACGTGCATGCCACAAATTGAGGAAAAAGCGACACTTGGTGAGAGGTTTGTAAAATGAGCCTTGAATGTAACCTCTAGCAGCGAAAAATAGTTCCCTATATCTAGGGATTCCTTTTGTATGCTGCCTTTTTCTATTTCAAGAAGAGCGGCCCATGCATGGAAATTAGTTTTTGTCAGTCCCAGAGGGACCCGGTCAACTTGAAGGCACATGCAACATCCTGCTTGATTGAGAGAGGGATTTGCATAGTTATGGGAGGAACTGTGCTGGATGTCCCGGAGAGATTACACAATTTCTGGGAAGAGAAGGTGACTACTGCTAAGAATTGCATAATTTTTGGGCTGAGCTGCAACATTGGGCCATATTGAGCAATTTTCCAAAGGAAGATTTTCTGACTACATTGTGCAATTTCTAAGCCCAGTAGGCTGCCCAGCAGATTTGCACAATTTTTGGAGGCAAGGTTGGTTCCCCTCTGAAATTGCACAATTTTTTAGTGATCTTCTCAACCAGCAACTCGCCCTAGTCTGGAATGGTAGCCTATGAGGGGAGTGAAGAAAAGTAACATTCACAGCTTAGAAAGCTACTAAAAAGCCAGTGAAGCCTATGTACTTGACAATGCAAGACATGTTGCTAAGGATGATTTGTACGGAGGCTCCAAAAATGAACCTAAGGAAAAATTTTGTAGGGTGGTTGAAACCACTACAATAATATGGTAGTAGCCCACAAAAATCCCTTATTAAATGGAAGTATGCCATTATGATCCTTCAAGGATTTGGGATGATGGTCTACAAGTACATGTCTACTCCCATGGTGACCAATCTAAATAAATTGATAGAAACTGATTCATATATGGTAGATCCCTTTATGTATTGACATTTGATTGGCTCATTGATGCATTTGGTTAATTATAGACCTAATATTTTCTTTAGGGTGAACACTCTAAGCTAGTTCTTGGTGGAACCAAGGAATTCACATTGGAATGTGGAAAATCATGTGTTGATATATCTTCTTGGGATAGTTAGTTATGGTTGGAGATATGTGCCAAAATATGGAGTACAACTATATGAATTCTCAGATTCCAATTGGAAAGGGAGTATTGAAGACATGAATAGCACATTAGGATGTTATTTTAGTTTGGGTTCCACTATGATATCTTAGATGAGAAGAAAGTAAACAACTTTAGTACTGAGCACTACATACTGGCCAAGCACACTGCAGCCAATATGGATTTTAAAAGTACTTGCACGATTGTTTTATCAACTACAGGAACATACCAGGATATATTGTGACAATTAAAGTTGTGTGAATCTTTCAAAAATTCATTCTCCATGACAAGCCAAAGCACATTGAGATTGAGTACCATTACATGTAATACATGGTACAAAAGAAGAAGAGATTAGTGAAGCTGAGGAGAAAGTTGTTGACATTCTCACCAAGTCACTACCCAAGGAAAAGTTTGCATACTTCAGGTACAATCTTGGAGTGGCTTAGAATGCCTCCCTCATTGAGAGGGAGTGTTGATATTGTAGCATTAAGGGGCAAAAATTATCCTTAGGTTAGGATATTGAAATATCAAAAGTATTGACTAGGGGCCATGTAATGTATCTATCGAGAATGGCCCAAAGAGAATCAAAGCCTACAGTGCCCCCCTAAATTTCCAAGAGGTATTTAGCTAGTGGGTAGAGTGAGTTCGTTTAGAATTTGGAATTTTATTACCATTCAATTGGCATACATGAATGGTAATAACCTAGGTTTCCATTGTACGTCATAGGTGTTGACCAGGTTCTAGGTGACATCTTGGATAATTGGTGAACACAGACTAGTCTTGACCCAAGAAGGCCAAAAGGCTTGTGTGAACCCAAAAGGCCTTTGACTAGTGGGTAAGTAGATCCATTTGCAAAGGAGAGTTGACTAGTAGGAAACTAGATCCCTTCACATGATGTTAATGTAGGATTATTTCAACATTTAGTGGATGGATACATAAGCATAGTTAGCTCTTTCAATATTTTCTAGAGAAGGATATTTTTTTTTAACAAAGTGGACATCTGAAGAAGTTAAGAATAATACCTCCCTATCAAAGAGGGAGTGTTTAATTTTCATAGCTACATCGGTATTCAAATAAAAATAAAGAAAAGATAATTTTAATTAATTTTGACTTAGAACAGTCATGCCATCCCCCCTAATTGAATAGGTTAATTAACCCTTCTTCAAAACCCACGTGATTTTGCCAATATAAATACATCATTTGACCTACCTTGGCATTAATTCAAACCAAAAAAAATGATATCTTCTATTCACACATGTGAAGGAAAGAGACAAAAGATATTTGGAGTTTGAATGAGCTCTCTAATATGTTTGACTAATGTTGACCAAGCTCTATTATAATCTATTTCACATAATTTCTGGAGGGTTGACCGTAATTCTTTCTAGTTGAGTTAATCATAGAGTTGAACACAATTTTGATGCTAAAAGTTGACCAAATTTTCTGAGTTGACCGTAGGTTGTATGACGTAGTTTGACTAAAATTTCTAAGGAAAAGTTCACCATAATTGAATAATACTTTCTAAGGTAGAATTGAACAAAATTTATGGGCACTGTTTGACTAAAGTTTGGGTAGCGTTTATTGATTTATTTGGGCAATAGTTTGGCTAATTTTATGGGCATTTTGGACCATGTTTTACCAGGCTAATTTATGTGGTCGGATTGACCAAATTTGACTGGAAATGAAATTGTACCATCTGTTGAATTGAACAATAATTTATCTAAGAAGAGATTGTTGGGTTTTTTTACCAAGTTTGGGTTCCCTGGGTGAAAAATATGTGGTATTTACTATTTGATCATGATATCTATTGTTGAATTATTATATTGCATTTATAGTTTAATTTTTTGAAGTGTAATTGATTAATGATAATCTAGAAAGGGAAAAATATCATTAGAAGTAATTATCCATGGTACAAAATTCATGCTTGTCCTCATAGCACTAGAAAACTAACATCAGGTGCATGTTCACCATCAACCTGGATAGTATTATATTATTATTTTGAACAAAATTGAAAATTCCTCCTTGATTTCCCCTTCTTGTTACAGATCAACACGTTGCCAACCTTTTTTGTTAGTGTTCTGATACTTTTTCCTTTTTCGTATCTTCTTTGCGATAGGGAATAAGACCTAAATATGTCATGTTTGAAAACATGTGTGGCATCTAAGTGTCATGTTTTCATAGTCCAAAATTTGAATCCATTGGAAATATTTATGATTGAGCAAGATGCAGTTAGGTAGACCCTTTCTTAGGTCTATTTCTACATATATATGGGAAAAGGTGAATAACAATTTCTTTCTTCTTTCATCATCCATGTGTTTAAAGGAACCTAAAGTTTTCTTGATTCCCTGTAAGGTCTTATGATGCCAAAAGGGAAGAGGTAGGTTTGGAAACCTTCCCCAAAACCAATACCTTTTTTACCACCATTATTGTGGAATTAAACTTTGGAAACCAAGGGGTGATGAAA
>APFE030190777.1:7451-48596 GCA_000404065.3 Pinus taeda
CTAGTTGCTCAGAGGATGAGCAACCCTTTTAGCAGGGGGGTGATGATGAGCCCCAAAATTGGTAACTTGTTGGGCTCATTTGGCCTAATTATCCTTGTTCAGTCCTTGTTGAAATCCATCATTTTCTATAGTTTATGCATTATTTTTAGTATGTTTATGTCATTAGTACAAATAAGGGAAGTCACTTTTCCTAGGTGGTTAACACGTGCTTATTTCATGTTTTTTGACACATATTGGAGCAAAGTCAAAGCAATCATGAGCTATAAGGCAGCCAAGCTTGAGGTGAGGATTCGAAGGGGGGTTGCCTATGGCATTAATTAACCTTTCCTTGGGATCTTCACCCCCAACTCCGAGCTCCAAAGACCACCAAACCGAATCTAGAAGGTAGCCAAGCAGCATTTAGAAGGGACTGTTTAACTCATAGTTTGACAGCCAATTTCCACAAATTGAGGAGGCCAGCTAGGTCCCTCGTGATGTATAAATGTTGAGGCCTTAGCCTTCATAAAAACACTTTTGAAACTATTGTGTACTTTGCACCTCAGTGCTGCCAGTGCTATTTTGTTCTTTTATAGCCATTTTTGGCATGACTTTTATGATTATTTTTGGATAATGAGAAGCAGTTTGGTTTCCTATCAAATCTGAGTTTTTCATAGGAGCCATAGCTCTTAGGGTTGGGCCCAACCTGAGAGCCTAGGGCCTCCTTTCTGTATTGTTACTTTTCCTTTACGTATCACTGTTTTCCTTTATGCGTTTGAACACATTTCTGTTATGTAGATTTCGTTATGTTGCTGGAATAGATCACTGTTTATGAATGAAATTGTTTTAGGTGCTTTGGTAGGATAATAATAGCAAAACCTCCAAGAAAAGGGATTAACCACACTCTTGGTTTCACCTCACCCTTATTGGATTTGGGGCTGGAATTGAGGAAACAGTGTTGCCTCACAAAAACACTAGTTTGCTAGATTATGCAATCTTTAGTGTGCTTGTTTTTATTAGCAGAGATTATTCACGGGTTTGGACATCTGAAATGTTTCTTTGCATAAATGGTGTACAAGTTTTTCTTCCCAAATAAAGTGTTCATTTATGTTGTTGATGGTTAGACTAGACTAGTTTAGGATTTGATCATTTGCAGGCCTTTGTTGATTTGATCAAGGTACACCGTGCAGGGCATCTTCTCCATTCTTTCATCCACCCAAAGTATCATCTGAGCCACCTGTTCTGTCTCTTAGCTGAGTTTCACATTCCCCATCTATCCTTTTTGTCCACAAAACCTTACCTCCTTCCCCATCATTTCCTTAGCCTTCTTCAAGGCAAGTCAGCCTTCTACACCTCTTCACCGCTCCATCCACCAGTCCTTAGGCCATTTTTAGACCCCTATCCTACCTCCAGATCCATCCATGCACCTTCCCTCACTCATCCATCCCCTAAAAACTGATTTCCAAACATCCTGTAGAAATTCTGAAACATCCTGTAGAAATACTAAAACATCCTATATAACCCCTGTAGACTTCCTGTAGAAGCTCACAAGTGAGGTTTCCTGATAGACAAACTTTGTGAGACTCTCCGGAAGAGTGGTAGGGACTCCTTAGACCCTCTCTGAACCTTTCCAACCATTTCCAAGCATCCCTCTTACTTGATCCGCCCCTGCACAGTAAAGCACGGTTCAAGCATATGCATGAGCAAATTGACAACTTAATCAAAAATACAAAAATATGTTTTCTTAGGATAAAAGTAGTGTAAACACATGCATTTTCCCTTCATAAAATTAATGGCATCTCTTTCAGTAGTTTTCACCCTCATCTTTGCATTTGTAGGACTAGCTGGTAGAATTAGGGTTTGCATTTTCCTTCAGTTTGTCAATCTCTTTTCGCAAGTAGATTAGCTTCCTTTGAGTTAGCTTTCATCCATCAATTAAAAGCTTCTTCTAAGAGCCCATAGAAGTTGGCTAAAGCCCCTAGTGGACTTGTGCCAGCTAATCAAGTGACAGTCGCGGCAAGAGCTAGTACTTGTGCATACAGCATCGTCGCTTCCAAGTTTGTTACGAACAACCGGGTTGATAAAAGTAAAGAAGGGAGTCCCAGGAGTTGCAGCATTATTGCTGTAATACTGGAGCCCACCACCTTTGTCACAATGTGATGTTAGACCATAGTTGACAATGATTGACCATGGTTGATTTTCATATTGAGAAAATATCTGTCACAATGCGACATTGGATTATGGTTGACTATGGTTGACCATGATTATAAACCCAATGGATTTATATTAAACCTTAGGATTAATGTTATAAACCATTGTTGATATTCATATTGAGACAATATTTGTGACCATGGTAGACCATAATTGACCATGGTTGACCATGTTTGACCAATGTTAACCATGCTTGATCATTGTTGACCATGATTGATTTCCATATTGAGAAAATCTTTGTCAAAGGGATCAATATTATAAACCCATGTGATATAAACCATACGATAAATATTATAAACACTAGATAAACATTAAACCCTAACATTATATTGTAAACCTCATGATTAATATTATAAAACCAAGGGATTAATAAGCCCAAGGGATTAATATTTAAAACCCAAGGAACTATAAGCTCAAAGGAATAACATCGAACCCTAGCATTAATATTAAACCATAGGAATATAAACCCTAATATTAATAAACCCAAGGGATTATTATTATAAACCTAAGGGATTAATATACACAAGGAATTAATATTAAAAATCCAAGGGATTAATATTGAGAACCCAAGAGATTAATATTATAAACCCTTGATATTAATATTATAAATGTAAGTGATTATTAATATTATAGACCCAAGGGATTAATAAACCCAAGCAATTTATATGATAAACACAAGGGATTTAAATTAAACCCTTGGATTATATTATACCCTTAGATTAATATAGCTAAGGGATTGATATTATAAACCCAAGACACTAATAAAACCCAAGGGATTAATATTGTAAGCCTAAGGAATATAAACCCTAAGATAAATATTATAAACCCTAAAATAAACATGGTTGACCATGGTTTATTTTCATATTGAGACAATCTTTGTCACAATGCGATGTTGGACCATGGTTGACCATGATTGGTTTTCATATTGATAGAATTTTTATCACAATGTTGCATTGGACCCTAGTTGACCATGGCTAATTCTAATATTGAGACAATCTTTGTCACAATGTGATGTTGGACCATGATTCACCATGGATGACCCTATTTGTCATAATGTGACATTGGACAATCAGACAATCTTTGTCACAATGTGACCATGGTTAACCATGGTTGACCATGGTTGACCATGGTTGATTTTCATATTGAGACAATCTTTGTCATAATGCGATGTTGGACCATGGTTGACCATGATTGATTTTCATATTGAGAGACTATTTGTCACAATGCAACATTGGACCCTAGTTGACCATGATTGATTTTCATATTGAGACAATCTTTGTCACAATGTGACATTGGACAATGGTTAACCATGGATGACCATGGTTATTGACCATGATGGCCATGATTGACCATGATTGACCATGATTGACCATGGTTGATTTTCATATTGAGACAATCTTTGTTAGAATGCTACGTTGGACCATGGTTGATGTTCATATTGAGACAATATTTGTCACAATGTGATGATGGACCATGATTGATTTTTATATTGAGACAATATTTCTCACAATGTGACGTTGGACCATTGTTGACCATGGTGGACCATGATTGACCATGGTTGATTTTCATATGGAGACAGTCTTTACCACAATGTGACATTGGACCATGGTTGACCATAGTTTACCATGGTTGTTGAAATGTGGTGTCGGACCATGAGATAATATTTGTCACAATGTGACCATAGTTATTGACCATGGTTGACTAGGATTGATTTTCATATTGAGAAAATGTTTCTCATAATACGATGTTTGACCATGGTTGAACTTGGTTGATATTCTTATTGAGATAATCTTCATCACAACATGGTGTTGGACCATGATATACCATAATTGACCATGATCGACCATCTTTGACCAATGTTGACCATGATTGATCATGGTTAACCATGGTTGACCATAGTTTACCATGATTGCTTTCCATATTGAGAAAATCTTGGTCACAAGCCCATATTGGGATTATTATAAACCAAAGGGATTAATAAGTCCAAGGGTTTGATACTGAAAACCCAAGGGATTAATAAACCGAAGGAATTTATATTATAAACGCAATGGATTATAAACCTAAGAAATTTATATTAAACCCTAGGATTAATATTATAAACCTTATCGATAATATTATACCTTAGGAATATGAACCCTTGGATTAATAAACCCAAGTTATTGATATTATACACCCAAGGCACTAATAAACCAAAGATATTAATACTAAAAACCCAAGGGAATAATATTACACCCAAGGGATTAATATTGTAAACCCAAGCTATATAAACCCTAAGATAAATATTATAAAACCTAAAATAAACATTGTTAACCACAATTGACCATGGTTGGTCTTCATATTGAGATAACCTTTGCCACAATGCGACATCGGACCGTGTTTGACCATGATTGATGATGGTTGACCCACGATTGACCATGGTTGATTTTCATATTGAGCCAATATTTGTCACAATGCGACATTGGACCATGGTTGACCATGGTTGTCACAACACAAAGCTGGATCATTAGACAATCTTTGATACAATGTGGCCATGGTTGAGAATGGTTGATCTTCATATTAAAATAATCTTTGTCATAATGCGACACTGGACCATGGTTGAAAATAGTTAACGATGGTTGATGATGGTTGAAAGAATTTGTCACAATGCAATGTTGGACCATGGTTGACCATGATTGACAATGGTCAACCATGATTGATTTTCATATTGAGATAACATTTGTCACAATGCAACATTGGACCATAATTGACCATAGTTGACCATGGTAGATTTTCATATTGAGAAAATCTTTGTCACAATGTGACGTTGGACCATGGTTGACCATGGATTGATCATGATTGACCATGGTTGACCATGGTTGATGATGGTTGATCGTGGTTGATTTTTATATTGAGACAATCTTTGTCATAATGTGACATTGGACCATGATTGACCATGATTGATTTTCATGTTGAGACAATCTTTGTCACAATGAGACATTGGACCATGGTTGATTTTCATATTGAGACAATATTTGTCACAATGCGATGTTGGACTATGGTTGACCATAGTTGACCATGGTTGTCGAAACACGATGTCAGACCATGAGACAATATTTGCTACAATGTGGCCTTTCTTATTAACCAAGGTTGACCATGATTGATTTTCATATTGAGAAAATATATCTCACAATACCATGTTGGACCTTGGTTGTGGTATGATTGATATTCATATTAAGGCAATATTTGTCACAATGTGGTGTTGGACCATGGTAAACCATAATTGACCATGGTTGACCATGATTGCTTTCCATTTTGAGAAAATATTTGTCACAAACCCATATTGGCATTATTATAACCCTAAGGGATTAGTAAACTCAACGGATTAATTAACCCAATGGATTATAAACCCAAGGGATTTATATTAAACCCTAGGAATAATATTATAAACCCTATCAATAATATTATACCCTAGGAATATGAACATTGATATTATAAACCCAAGGCACTAATAAACCCAAGGGATTAATATTGTAGACACAAGCTATATAAACCCTAAAACAAACATGGTTGACCACAATTAACCATGGTTGATTTTCATATTGAGACAATCTTTGTCATAATGTGACTCTAGACTATGGATGACCATGTCTGACCATGATTGGTTTTCATATTGAGAGAATCCTTCTCATAATGTGACGTTGGACCCTGGTTGACCATGATTGATGATGGTTGATGATGGTTGATTTTCATATTAAGACAATCTTTGTCACAATGTGACTTTGGACCAAGGTTAACCGTGGTTTTCACAATGTGACGTTGGACCATGAGACAATCTTCAACACAATGTTCCCATGGTTGATTTTCATATTGCGACAATCTTTGTCACAATGCGACGTTGGACCATGGTTGACAATGGTTCAAAATGATGATGGTTGATGATGGTTGACAGTGGTTCACATATGGTTGATGTTCATATTGAGACAATATTTGCCACAATGTTATGTTGGACCATGGTTGACCATGATTGACCATGGTTGATTTTCATATTGACCATGATTTACCATGATAGACCATAAACAATATTTTTCACAATGCAACGTTGGACCATGGTGGACCATGGTTGAGCATGATTGAACATGGTTGACCATGGTTAATTTGTAAACCTAACCCATTAAACACAACCCATTAACACATATATTAAAATTCAATGGAAAACAGGTTTATTTTTTAAATTTAATATATATATTTTTTACTAAATTAAAGAAAAATCTTTAATATATCTTTTTAGAAATTCACTAAAAATTTACGTCTCCTTTTCATCATTACTCATTACTAATTTAGGATGGAAAATTGATACATATACCATGCCTCCGGTCCCAATCAATGGCACAACGTCGTCATCATGGAACATGCTGTCATTTTCATGGAGTCTAACCACCTTACATTGACAAAGTAGTGCTGGATCAATTAGAAAATTTAAACATATTTTCAGAAAATTAAAAATAGTAAAGAACTTTATTTAATAATTTAATTCAGGGATGTAATTCAAAAATGTATTCAAAGTTGGTTTTATATTTCTTAATAACACTTTACATTGTTCTATATTTTTGCAATAAAAATAAAATAAAATACCTTTCACGTCTCTAATTCATCATTAATAATTAATGGAGGAAAATGGGAGAATATAGCATGCGTGGGTTTTAATCAATGGCACGACATATCATCATGGAATATGTTTAACATTTTATATAGGTTAGCATGTCATTTTCAATAGGTTTTACATTTGCAAAGTTGTCAATGATTAATTAAGTAATTTAAATATATTTTTATAAGATTAAAAATGATAAAGATTTTTTTAATAATTTGTTTTATGGTTGTAAAGTTATATGAGTAAATTAAAAAAGAAAGAAAGATGAGTTCACACAAATAAAGTGAGAACAGTTAATATATTTAGGTAAGAATCACTCAAAATGTTTTTGGTAGGCATTTTAATCAAGGAAGAAGCAAATTGAAAATAACATTACAAATCTATGAGAAAGAATCAGAGGAGAAGCCTCCTCCCAAGATCAACACAACCACAAAGCTTTTCACATTACAAGAAGTAGAGACAAGAATTAAGAAGTTGAAAATAGGAAAGGCAAAGGACTTGGTTGAACTTCAAGCAGAATATCTAAAGTGGGGAATGAACATTTTTGCACTGCACATCATGGAAATATTCAACAACGTCATTCCAAAAGGATTCCCAAGAGATTGAACAACTAGTTTAGCAATAGCCCTTTTTAGAAGTAGAGACATTAATAATCCTTCCAATTATATAATCAATATGATCAATCCTTTGTTTGCAAAGCTCTTCAATAGCATGGTGGAAAATAGAATCAGTAAGTGGTGTTGAAATATGGCAACAAGAATATTCTAATGTAATTTGTCCTTGAATTAAATTGTGAATTAAAATCGAATTTAGTATTAACAACTACTTGGAAATAATTAATTAATTTATTTTAAATTAATTAGTTGGAGAAATTCAAGTTAGAAGTCTTTTTGAAGTCATGTAAGAGTTGTCCCTTAAATTAAGGAGATAAGATTGAGTTATATTTGAGTTGTAATTAGTTAACTCAGTTTACTGAGTTAAGTCCAGTTAAGTTAGTTCCAAATTGTTTGAGGAACTAATAGTGAGTTAATAGTGAGTTGATGCATTAATGCACTCAACTAGTGCTACTCCAGTTAACTAAAGATTCCGTCATCAGAAACTCATGCATGTCTATTCTGAGAAAGAACCAGTTGAGAGTAATGTTAAAGGACAATGTACTATCAATTGCATGTGTTTTCTCATGGAGAAAACTCATGCATGTAGTCAAGGATTCATCCTTGAGGATTACGCAGTTATGAAGGCTGGTTTTTCCACTTGGTAATAGGCTAATCATCCACAAGGAACAACGCAAGGAAATAAGAGCTTGGAGAGCAGAGAGTAAGGCTGGAGAGAAGCCAAGATTGCCTATGAGCATCTGTGAGGATTGTACTGATAACTGGTTAGCTGTGAGAGCTAAGGCTTTGTATAATTCCTATGTATTTCCACCATGTATGATAATACAAGAGTGTGGGGTTTTTATCTGAGACTTTACCCAAAGTATTTTCATGTGTATTGTGTCATTGATTTTTCTTCTTTTGATTATATTGTTTAGCTCGATGTTTAATCTTTCGCAAATTAATAGTAGAAGTAGGTTATAGTATTCTGCTTTGATTTATATTGCATTATCGGGTTAGCCTATCATATATTTTCTACATGGTATTAGAGTTGTGAACAATATACTGAGAAGAGAATTCAAAGTTTGAAGTTCGAGGTTGCAGGTGCAAATCAAATTCATATCATACTTCAAGGTTGGCCCATGGCGTTCTATGGCTTGAGACTCGAGTATGCCTTGGAAGGTAGCTCAAATTACATGGCATGGAAAGATAGAATAGAGGCTGTATTAGAAGACAATGGCTTGAAGGAATTCATTGATCAAGAAATCCCAAAGCCAGCTTCAACTAATGCACAAGAGTTGGCTGAGTGGAAGAAGTGTGTGGCAAAGGTAAGACAGATCATCCTTGAGGGAGTTCGAGACCATATTATCTCGAGTCTCCATGGGAAGGATACTCCATTTTCAATGTGGAAGACATTGAAGTACCTCTACCAGAATAGTAGCGACCAGAGGAAATTGGCGCTCAAGGATAAGCTTCGAAGAATCAAGATTGAGAAGGGCGATACTATTTCCACATATCTGAACAAGCTCATCACTTGCAAAGATGAGCTTGACAATGTGGGAATAACTACTTCTGATGATGATATGGTGAGCCTCCCTCTCCTTGGTCTTCCAAAGAGTTGAAATAGCTAACGGGACTCTATGAATAGAAGGGAGAAGCTGCTGGATTAGGAGCGACTATGGTTGGATCTTATGCAGGAGGAGATCAGGAGGAGCACACAAGATGGTTCTTCATCCAAGAATGATGATGAAGAAAATTTGGCCTTAGCAAGTAAGTCAAGGAAAGGGAAGGGGAAGGCTTCCCATTTCAATTCGAATTCTCCTCATGGAGGGAAGAAGGGTGACATGTCTAAAGTAAGATGCTTTAATTGTCACACGATGGGACATTATGCGACTAATTTCCCATTGAAGAAGTCCAAGAAGGGATCCTCAGAAGGATTGGAAGGTGAGGCATTAGCCTCTCGGTTCAAAATGGACTTTACCCTCATCGCATGCATGGTGCCATCGATGATGGGTTGTGTCTGGTATCTTGATAGTGGATCCTCATTCCACATGACCGGTGATAAAAATTTATTCAATGCCTTGGAGGAGAAAGACCTCAAGATGTGCACAGAGATGGGTGATGACGGAAGGTATAATGTTTCAAGAGTGGGCACGATTGCTTTTCAGATGGAGTATGGAGCTCCTCTCACCTTCACAGATGTAATGTATGTGCCTGGATTGAAGAAGAACTTGGTATCAGTCGCAATGTTGGAGGAAAATGGCTACAATGTTGTCTTCAGTAAAGGAAAGGCGTTCCTAAGACACATAGCCATGGGTCAGACCAAGAGGATAGGGATTCAAGTGAAGAATCTCTATAAACTAGAGGTAGATGATTGTGTAGAATTGAGTACGTGTTGAAAATAGAAACAAGAAAAGATAAAAATAGAATCCAGAAATTCCAATTTTAATTCGTCTTTGAATTAAATTTGAATTTAGTCTCACCAACTACTTGGAATTAAATAATTAATTCATTATGGATTAATTAGTTGGAGAAATTTAAGTTAGAAGTCTTTCTGTAGTCATGCAACAGTTATCCCTTAAATTAAGGAGATAATATTGAGTTATATTTGAGTTGTAATTAGCTAGCTCAGTTTACTGAGTTAAGTCTAGTTAAATTAGTTCCAAACTGTTTGAGGAATTAATTGTGAGTTATCAGTCAGTTGATGCATGCATGCACTCAACCAGTGTACTCTAGATAACTGAAGATTCTCTCATCAAAAACTCATGCATGTCTATTCCGAGAAAGACCCAGTTGAGCTAAATGTCAAGGACAATGTACTATCAGTTGCATGTGTTTTCCTATAAAGGAAACTCATCCATGCAGTCAAGGTAAGGTTCCTTGAGGATTGTGCAGTTCCGACAATGTGTTAGAGTAATGTTACACTGGGTGAAGGAGATCATCCCAGAGGCAACTGTGCAAGGAAATAGGAGCTTGGAGGGAAGAGGAGAAGGCTTGTGAGAAGCTTTTATTGCCTATGAGCATCCGGGAGGATTGTATTGAGAGCTAGCTAGCTGTGAGAGCTAAGGCTTTGTATAATTCTGATGTATTTCCACCTTGTATGATAATAAAGATAGTGGGGTTTTTAGCTGAGGTTTTCCCCCGAGTATTTTCTGTGTTTCATGTGCATTGATTCTTATTCTTCTGGTTATATGTGTTCAACTCTGATTCTAGCTTAATCTTTAAGCTTTCGCAAAGTAAGTTTGATAGTAGAATTAGATTATAGTATTTTGCTTTGTATATTGTATTATCGAGTCAATCTACAATTAGATTTTCTACATAGATCTCAAAGGTAGATTTGTAGATAATTTGTAGGAAATTCTACATGGTATTGGAGCCAAGTTTATCGGAGCATTGAACAGTATACAGAGAAGAGAATTTGAAGTTTGAAGTTTGGGGTTGCAGGTGCAAACCGAATTCATATCATACTTCAAGGTTGGCCAATGGCGTTCTATGGCTTGAGACTTGATTATGCCTTGGAAGGAAACTTGAATTGCATAGCATGGAAAGATTGCATGGAGGTTGTATTAGAAGACAACGGCTTGAAGGATTTCATTGATCAAGAAATCCCAAAGCCAGGTTCAACTAATGCACAAGAGTTGGTTGAGTGGAAGAAGTGTGTGGCGAGGGCAAGACAGATCATACTTGAGGGAGTTTGAGACCATATTGTCTCGAGTCTCCATGGGAAGGATACTCCATTTTCAATGTGGAAGACATTGAAGGACCTCTACCAGAATAGTAGCAACCAGAGGAAATTAGCGCTCAAGGATAAGCTTCGAAGAATCAATATGGAGAATAACGATACTATTTCCACATATCTGAACAAGCTCACCACTTGTAGAGATGAGCTTGGAAGTGTGGGAATAACTACTACCAATGATGATATGGTGAGCCTCGCTCTCCTTGGCCTTCCAAAGAGCTAGAATAGCTACCAGGACACAGTGAATGGAAGGGAAAAATTGCCGGATTGGGAATGACTATGGTCAGATCTCATGTAGGAGGAGATCAAGAGGAGCACACGAGATGGTTCTTCATCCAAGGATGATGATAAAGAAAATATGGCCTTAGCGAGTAAGACAAGGAAAGGGAAGGGGAAGGCATCCCATTCCGAATCGAATTCTTCTCATGGAGGCAAGAAGGGTGACAAGTCTAAATTGAGATGCTTTAATTGTCACAATATGGGTCATTATGCGACTAATTGCCCATTGAAGAAGTCCAAGAATGGATCCTTGGAAGGATCGAAAGGTGAGGCATTAGCCTCTCAATTCAAAATGGACTTCAACCTCATCGGATGCATGGTGTCATCAATGATGGGTTGTGGTTGGTATCTTAACAGTGGAGCCTCATTCCACATGATCGACGATAAAATTTTATTCAGTGCCTTGGAGGAGAAATACCTCTAAATGCGCGTAAAGATGGGTGATGATGAAAGTTTTAGTGTTTCAGGAGTGGGCACAGTTACTTTTTAGAGGGAGCATGGAGCTCCTATCACCTTGACAAATGTGAAATATCTTCCTAAACTGAAGAAGAACTTGGTATTAGTCGCGATGTTGGAGGACATAAGCTACGATGTTGTTTTTAGTAAGGGAAAGGTTTTCCTTAGAAAGATCACCACGAGACAGGTGAAGCAGATCGGTTCATGAGTCAAGAACCTATATGCTTTTGAGGTTCAAGATGCATGCACAACCTTGAGGAGCAAGGAAAATGTTAGAGACTTGGTGGTTGAGAGGGAGAGTAAATTACCTCTCAACATGCAGTCCTAGAAGAAACCTCAGACAATTGTGGAGGAGCCATAATTGGAGAAGTGGGTAGAGGGATCACATGCAGCCATACCTCCAGGTGTGAAGTGGGGCAATGTGAAGTGATAGTCCCAAGAAGGCTGAAATTGGGTAGGGTCCATTGAGAGGTTTTATCTCATGGATCATACCTTGCTATGGGAGCCCAAATAACATAGTAGCAGGAGGAATCAGTGGGATTGATGTAGTCAGAGATCAAAGTGACAGAGGCTAGGGTAGTCAGATACTGAAGAGCACAGAGAAGGATTGACAATAGTAAAAAAAGGTTGAATCAGCAGAAGCACAGATTTTCCAGTCGACAGAGGTAATAGTAGTCAGAGACTTTGATGACAAAGGCATCATTCTGATTCATGTTGGATGTTTTTTTGTTTATGGAGTTGCTGGAGCAACAACACTTGAGAGAAGTGTTGCATGAAGAACATTCCAAATGTTCAGGATTGTGATCGAGTTGAATTCCTTTCTTGTTAAGAGTGAGTGTTGAAAATAGCAACAAGAAATGATAAAAATAGAATCCGGAAATTTCAATTTTAATTTGTCCTTGAATTAAAATTTGAATTTAGTCTCAATAGTTGCTTGGAATTAATTAATTAATTCATTATGGATTAATTAGTTGGAGAAATTCAAGTTAGAAGTATTTCTGCAGTCATGCAACAATTATCCCTTAAATAAGGAGATAAGATTGAGTTATATTTGAGTTGTAATTAGTTAGCTTAGTTTACTGAGTTAAGTCTAGTTAAATTAGTTCCAAAACTATTTGAGGAACTAATGTGAGTTATCGGTCAGTTGATGCATGCATGCACTCAACTAGTGTACTCTATATAACTGAAGATTCTCCCATCAGAAACTCATGCATGTCTATTCTGAGAAAGACCTAGTTGAGCTAAATGTCAAGGACAATGTACTATCAGCTTCATGTGTTTTCCTACAAAGGAAACTCATTCATGTAGTCAAGATTAGGTTCCTTAAGGATTGCACAGTTCTGATAGTGTGTTAGAGTAGTGTGTGAGAGCAATGTTACATTGGGTGAAGGAGATCATCCCAGAGGTAATTGTGAAAGGAAATAGGAGCTTGGAGGGTGGAGGAGAAGGCTTGTGAGAAGCTTTGATTTGCTGTGAGCATCCAGGAGGATTGTACTGAGAGTTGGCTAGTTGTGAGAGCTAAGGCTTTGTATAATTCTGATGTATTTCCACCTTGTATGATAATACAGATAGTGGGGTTTTTAGCTGAGGCTTTCCCCTGAGTATTTTATGTGTTTCATGTGCATTGGTTCTTCTTCTTATGGTTATATGTGTTCAACTTTGATTCTAGCTCAATATTTAAGCTTCTGCAAATCAAGTTTGATAGTAGAAGTAGATTATAGTATTTTTCTTTGGTATATTGCATTATCGAGTTAATCTACAGTCATATTTTCTACATAGATCTCAAAGGTAGATTTGTAGATAGTTTGTAGGAAATTCTACTACGAAATCAGAATTGGTGCAAAGCCAAGACATTGGCGAGTTGTGGCACAAGTAGTTGGGCCATTTGCATAATGGGGATTTGAAGATAATGTAGTGGATATTTGCAGGACTTCCCAAAGGTAAACTTGAGCAAGTTGACACATGTAAAGGTTGTGCCTTGGGAAAGTACATCAAGTTTTCCTTTCATGATAGAGACAGTCAAGCAGAGGCTATCTTAGAGTGAGTTCATACTGATTTGTGTGGACCATTCTCGGTGGCATCCAAAAAAAAGTAAAGGTATTATGTGATTTTAATTTATGACTATTCTTGTAAATATTGGATTTATTTCATCCAGAAGAAGGACCAAACTTTCGCAAAGTTTTGTGAGTTAAAAGCTTTGGTGGAGAAAGAGTCAGGGAAGAAGATCAAGGCCTTGAGAAGCGACAATGGTGGAGAATATGTCTCTCAAGAGTTTAAGGACTTATGTGCAGCGGAAGGAATTAAACGAGAGTTGACGGCACCTCATAACCCACAGCAAAATGGGGTGGCCGAGAGGAAGAACAGAACTATTTTAGGGGTAGCACGGGCAATGCTGCATGACCAAGGCCTACCACTTCACTTGTGGGCTAAGGCATGCAACATAGCGGTCTATTTGTAGAATAAAAGCCCACATCGCATACTTGGGATGAAGACACTAGAGGAAGCTTTCTCCGGTAAGAGACCAGATGTGGGTCACTTCAGGATCTTTGGCTCATCGGTATATTGCCATGTGACAAAGGATGCATAGAAGAAGCTTGAGCTAACATCAGAGTTGGGGATATTTGTGGGGTACACTGATACACCTCACAACTATCAGGTGTACTTTCCTACCAGTTGGAGGACAGTGGTTCACAGAGATCTCAAGTTTGATGAGTAGAAGGCCATGCGAGTTTCCCTTGAGAGGGAGCTCCAACTACAAGTTGTGGAGGAACTATTGGTTCCTAAGGAGGAGGAACCTTAGATTGATGTGGATCATCTGCATGCAGAGGTTCCAGAAGTGGAGACATCCACTCAACCAGAGTCTTCTAGAGATGGACGGAAGTGCACAAGAGAAGCTGAAAAATTGTTGGAGGATGCAAGAGAGAATGTGGGAGCACCATCTTCTCAGCGTAGATAGAGGAGGTCACCTGAGAGGTAAACTGGATACATGGCCCTTGCTGGGAATGTGTTGAGACCGAGCCATATTCCTTTGAGGAAGCAGTGCATCAGCCAATTTGGGTTGATGCTATGGTGGAGGAGTATGACTCCATAGTTCGTAACAATGCTTAGGACGTGGTTCTGAGACTGGAGAACAAGTCAGTTGTGAGTTCCTGTTGGATTTACAAGGTAAAGCAAGCTGTTGATGGTAGTGTGGAGAAGCATAAGGCAAGATTTGTTTCCCATGGCTTTTCACAGGTCGAGGCATTTTGACAAAGGCATTGTCAAAGTGTAAATTCGAGTTCCATAGAGATAGGATTGGGGTGGTAGATAATCCCTTTCTTGTTGAGAGGGAGTGTTGAAATATGACAACAAGAATATTCCATTTTAATTTGTCCTTCAATTAAATTGTGAATTAAAATCGAATTTAGTCTTAACAACTACTTGGAAATTAATTAGTTGGAGAAATTCAAGTTAGAAGTCTTTCTGAAGTAATGCAAGAGTTATCCCTTAAATTAAGGAGATATGATTGAGTTATATTTGAGTTGTAATCAATTAACCCAATTTACTAAGTTAACTCTATTTAAATTAGTTCCAAACTGTTTGAGGAACTAATAGTGAGTTAACAATCAGTTGATGCATTAATGCACTCAACTAGTGCTACTCCAGTTAACTAAATATTCCCTCATCAAAAACTCATGCATGTCTATTTTGAGAAAGACCCAGTTGAGATTAATGCTCATGGACAATGTACTATCACTTGCATGTGTTTCTCATGGAGAAAAATCATGCATGCAGTCAAGGATTCATCCTTGAGGATTGTGCAGTTTTGAAGGCTGGTTTTTCCACTTGGTAATAGGCTAATCATCCACAAGGAACATCGCAAGGAAATAGGAGCTTGGAGGGCAGAGAGGAAGGCTGGAGAGAAGCCAAGATTTCTAGTGAGCATCTATGAGGATTGTACTGAGAGCCGGCTAGCTGTGAGAGCTAAGGCTTTGTATAATTCCTATGTCCACCATGTATGATAATACAATAGTGTGGGATTTTTATCTAAGACTTTCCCTAAAGTATTTTAATGTGTATTGTGCCATTGATTCTTCTTCTTATGGTTATATTGTTCAGCTCAATCTTTAAGCTTCCACAAATTGATAGTAGAAGTAGGTTATAGTATTCTGCTTTGATTTAAATTGCATTATTGGGTTAACCTATCACAAATTTTCTACAAGTGGGAGGAAGTCAAAGAAAAGAGGGTAAAAGGGCCAGCAGGTTTTAGGCCGAAACATTCTACAGTCATGGTATCACGCTGAGACACATTATAGAAAATGTTTGGAAGGGTAAAGAAGAAGTATTTTGTTGCTTTGTTGACTTCAAAAAGGCATTTAATACAATCCCTAGAGATAAGTTGTGGAGTAGAATGGAAGAACTTGAAATTCCTTTGCATTATAGAGTTGCTGTCCATAGGATTTATGAAGATGTGAAAGTCAAAATTAGAACTTCAACAAGCATATCATAAAGCTTTAGAAGTGACATCGGATTCAAGCAAGGTTGCCTTTATCCCCTACTCTTTTTGGTCTATATATTGATAAATTGGAAGAGTGACCAAATATGCAAGTTGGGGATGGTGTTCGATTGGGGGAGTTTGTGATAAATCTTCTTTTATATGTTGATGACCTTGTATTGATTGCTAAATCGACCCAGGGATTGCAGATGCACCTATATGCCCTTGAGAATTTTTGTAAAGCAGTGGGCATGCAAGTCAATACTAGCAAGACCAAAATAATGATTTTCTCAAATAAAAAAAATCAGAGTCAACATGTGTTCTTCTTTTAAGGTAACATTATTGAAGAAGTAAAGGAATATAAGTACCTCAGGATTTATTTCAACAACAAGCTTAATTGGGAGCACTGCAGAAAGAAGGGAATTTTAGGAGGGTGGAAAGCATTATATGCTCTTCAAAATAGATGTAGGAAGGTAGAGTTATGGGATTGGAAAATAATTAAAGTGCTTTTGGGGCTCCTAGTTTGTCCAGTGATATTATATGGTTGTGAATTGTGGGGTAGCAACATCCCTGTCTGAAAATGGAAGCAAATTGAGTAATTCCAAAAACGTTTGATCATGAGAAAGTTTAAAATAAAAAATTTGGTTTCTTATGAGATAATGTTGAGTGAAACAGCAGAAAATTCCATCGAAGCAATTTCTATGTTGTGTCTCATAAGGTATCTTCAGAGAATTGAGCAAATGGTAGAAGGTAGATGACCTAAAGTTATCTTCAATAAAGGAATGGGTGAAAGAAAGAAATCATGGATGAGACAAAACAAAAAATGGATGAAAAAATGGAATATTTAAATCAATGCATGTCCCACAAATAGCAAGGATTTGAAGAGTTATGTTATGGAGAAGTTTCATAAGCATACATGGGGAAAATAATTTGGTAGAAAGAAGTACTCTGCTCAAGAATTCAACCCCACGTGTGATCTCCAACAAAAAGAATACATTGGAGCTAACATTCCATGGAGAGAAAATATTCTTATTGCTAAATTAAGAACTAATTCACATCAATTACAGTGTAAAATAGGTCGATGGAAAAGACATAAAGAAGCTTGGGAAGAGTGGGTGTGTACTTTTTGCTCTTCTAGGACAATGGAATTGGAAAAATATTTCATTTTGGAATGTGATGCTTTTAGAGACATGAGAGACAATTACAACAACATGTTAACTTCAGTTCCTTGTCATTGTCTTTTCAGTGAGGGGATTGTTAGAAGTTTGGGTCAGCTCATCATTAATTTGAATAATAAGAGGATTGAATTGTAAAAGGCAAAAAGCAGGGAAGCTAGTGGTCCCATAGACTATATCTAGTCTCGTGGATGTTAAAATTTCATTCATTCATTACTGCATTCGAAACTTAAAGTAGTTTTGGAATGGTTTTGAAGAGACTTATCATATTGAAGTATCTAAATTAAAATATTGAATAATTATAATATAGAAATTATAGTCGAATTGGTGTTTAAAAAGTTAATATTTTATTTTTATATTGAATTTAAAATATTTAATATTTTATTTTATTCTTAGAAAAAAGAAACAAACTCCTAATTTTATTTATCTAAAAGAAGAATAAAGTTATATTTTGTATATGTTTAACATATTTCACTTATAATGCCTTATGGTTAATAAGAAAAACAAGGCAAGAAATCCACATTACAAAAAAACTAAGAAAGGAGGCCAAAACTCCAATGAACATTACAAGAAATCTTAGAGATAATTAGGATAGGGCACAAGCCATCTTGATAGCTCATAAGAAATGCCCAAAACTAAGCTCATTACAAAATAAATAGGGCAACTAAGCCCACCGATAAATCCCATGACAACAACCAAGTTGGAAACAACACAAAAGTCCTTGAAAAAGACAAAATCAACAATGGAATGAGGCAAAGTGATGACACACCCAAACAAATGAGCAAAAGAACCAGACCTGGAGCAAAAAAACGACAAAAACATCGACACAAGCAAAATAGGGCACAACAACAAACATAGAAGGCCTCAAATAGAGCATCCAAAACCGCAGCAGAGAGCCCCCCAACCAGAAGACATCGACATCACTAGCAAAGGATGTAACACCCCGACAAACGAAAGGAAAGAGGCATGAACGAGAGGGTCGAACAACTAGGATTTGCTACCCAACCCTTCACTCCCTCAACTCTTCCCTTCGTCTTCACATTGATTCCTACAATGAATAGTTCAGTTATGTCTATACATATGTCTATTTTAGAATATGACTTTTATAATTTTAATTTAATTATGAGTAATTATTAAATGGGCGAAAAAGATTTAACCTTTATAAAATATTGTAGAATATTCTTAATACTATACACATATCAAATGCTAGATTTATTTCCAAAGTAGTTATGCATATTTTTTCATTTTAATTAAATTCATTAATAAAAAAATGTCATATTAATAAGATAAAATGAGTTATGGTTTTTTGAGTATGTTGTATTAATAAGGCATGATATTGACACATAATATTGTAACAAATCCTATTTACAAGTTACGAATTTCGATAGTAAAATGGGGTGATCTCCATAGTTAAGAAAATTGTTGCATGTTATATATATAGAGGAGGCTTAGTCTAACTTAGACAAAATGACATTTTTCATGACACATTTTTTGGTTAATTTTAATCAAAATCTAGCACAAGATTTTTAAAAACGTGAGCTTAAGTTGTTTAATGTAGAAGTTGAGTGCCTCAGGGCCCTCAATCGTAGTGAAATAATTTATTTCGTCTATAAGTTAGACTACTACACACAAATAATATATAATAATAATAATAAAATTATAATTTAGTTAATTCTTATATTCTTTTAATTTTAATAACTTGAGATAGTTTATTTAGAAATTAAGAATCTTCATAATAAAATGAGGTGAAACTCCATGATTTTTTTGGGCATGTAGTACTAATGATGCTTGATATTGACTCATGATATTTTAACAAAGTTGATTTAGAAATTAAAAACCTCCAAAGAATCTCCATAATTAACAATCTTATTTAACAATCTTATTACATGTTTAATTTTAACAATTTTATTGCATATTTAATTTTAACAATATTATATTTAACAATCTTATTTAACAATTTTATTTTCTTTTAATTTTATTACATATAGTAAATGTTTTTATAATGCCTATAAATAAGATTGATATATATTGATTAACATCACTTTTATACCTCTAAAAAAGTGAAAAAGACAATAAGTGAATGAAAATTTTGTTCGTTGAATGTGGTATTTATCTCCGAAACTATTGGAAACTTAATTGTTGATTGCGAGAACGCTGATCATAAGTGCAAGAATAGGTTACATGCGCGAGTTCGTTGAATGAAAGAAAGCAGGTTACATGTGTCAATTCACTGATAAAGAATGCTAACGGGATGAGGACGTTGCCTCAATGGTCGCCTACAAATATTACCTCAATCTTCACATATCATGATCGACTCGGTATGAGGCCAAATCGTAGTTTTCTGCGCTCAGCGTTACAGCTGGGGAGGGATAATCTCAAAATCATTCTTTATTTCTGTGAATTCATAATTGTTATGTACCGTGAGGCACTCACGAAGTCTCCATCAGATCAGCCTTCATTTATTGCTTTCTTTAATTCAACTGCGTGACCTGGCCCATTTAGGGTTTGAACTGGTTACTATAATACTCAGACGTGAGCAATCGTGAATGCACGTATGAGCCTTTCAAGATTCGGACTCAGGGTCAGAAGATCTCGTTGGGAAATCTTTTAAGGCCTGCACAGGTAGGAAGGAGGAAGGAGCGTTGGCATTAATTGGACAATATATTGGAGGTCGACCAACA
The DNA here is from genome assembly GCA_000404065.3 of Pinus taeda. Classification (NCBI taxonomy): domain Eukaryota; kingdom Viridiplantae; phylum Streptophyta; class Pinopsida; order Pinales; family Pinaceae; genus Pinus; species Pinus taeda. The sequence goes on from APFE030190777.1 coordinate 27,663, forward strand.
GTTTGTAAGAAGACTGAAATTGCCGGTCGTGGCAGTCAGAGTTCTAACAGTACAACTCAACCGAATCAGGTTTGGTTTGCTTCTATGCGCATACTTGTATGGATTTTTATGTAGAATTTTCAATTAAGTTCATGAAAGTCGGGGTTGTTATGGTTCCACCGGGTTCAATTCTGTAAAGGGAAAACTTTAGGGTTTGAATGTGGCTGGCTTATGATTATGATCAGAAACTTATATTAAACCGAATCAGTAAGCTTGACCTGTGAAAGCTAGTTTATAAGTTGGATTCTTGAAGGTTCTATGTTGTAGTCTCACTGTGATTTGATTCTTTAAAAGTAGCTGGAATGTACAATGTGATTGAGTTGCAGTTGCAATGTGGAACACGTCATAAAAAATTGGTTGGTTTGGGTTAAAGAGAAAATCACTGTGACAAGAAACTTTTCTGTAATTGCAACAGTTCAAAGACAGAATTGTGTTGTTGAAAGTTAGGGTTTAGTCAATGTGACAAGAAACTTTTCTGTAATTGCAACAGTTCAAAGATAGAATCGTGATGGTGAAAGTTAGGGTTTAATCACTGTGACAAGAAACTTTTCTGTAATTGCAACAGTTCAAAGATAGAATCGTGATGGTGAAAGTTAGGGTTTAATCACTTTGACAAGAAAGTTTTCTGTAATTGCAACAGTTCAAAGATACAATTATGTTGGTGAAAGTTAGAGTTTCTTTTCTTATTGCTGTATTAAATTGTATTCGTATAAAAAGTAAATTGAGTTAGTCAAAACTAAATGTTATTTTTATATTTTAAATTCCCGAGTAATTTAATGAGTCTCTATTTTAATAAATAATTGAGTAATTTGAATAATAATTTAATAAATTGTGTTTTTTTGGATTTTTATTTTTAATTTTAACTAATTAAACAGAGATTTTTAAAAATTTGAGTTTAACTTGTAAAATTTAGAGTGCTTGGGATTAGTTTTTCATGGTGATATATCACTTATACAGCTTAAGTGGGCCTAATGGTCAAGAGCATGTCTTTCCTCTTAAGAGGTCACAGGTTCAAAACCAGAGGGGGTAGAGTATGAACTGGGTAGAGTATCTATGCCTCCATAGACGCGCGCCTTGCTAGATTATTATTATTATTATTATTATTATTAAAAATGTACTTTAAACAACAATTTTAACTTGAAATTTAAAAATGTATTTAAAAAAAATCACATTTTAACTTGAAATTGTATTGCTAGATTAGGGTGAAAAAGACTATTTAGTCTTTAAATGACACATTTTAGCTTGAAATTGTATTGTTATATGAGAGTGAAAAAACTATTTGTTTTATAAGACTGAGCATTTTAAATATTATATTTTAGAAACTTGATTGATAATAAGGAAAACTGTTCTATAATTTTTTAGAATATTTCAAAACCTGCACTCCCAAAAAATTTTGTATCCTAATTTTTTATTTATGAATCCTGTTATGTTTGGTTTGCCCTGGGTGAAAACTTACTCAATTGTATTGGGCGTTTGTGTGTTCAGAATCTGTTTAAAAAAAAATCACATTTTAACTTGAAATTGTATCGCTAGATTAAAGTGAAAAAAACTATTTAGTTTTTAAATAACACATTTTAGCTTGAAATTGTATTGTTATATGAGAGTGAAAAAACTATTTGTTTTATAAGACTGAGCATTTTAAATATTATATTTTAGAAACTTGATAGATAATAAGGAAAACTGTTCTATAAAAATAATATTTCAAAATCTGCACTCCCAAAAAATTTTGTATCCTAATTTTTTATTTATGAATCGAAACTGTTATGTTTGGTTCGCCCCGGGTGAAAACTTACTCAATTGTATTGGGCGTTTGTGTGTTCAGAATCTGGTTTTGACAGCGAGACAAGGATGCGAGCCTGTTACAAGGATTATCATCTCAGGTTGGAAACGGTAAATTCAGTCGGTGGGACTAAAATTTGATTCTTCGCAAAAGTGATCAATGTGGCAGGTTGTTGACGGCCGTTTTGTTTGATATGGCACGGAGTTAAAGATTTCAGGATATGGTTTTGGCTCAGGTAAAGATGGCTCCTCCCGCCCATATTAAACGTGGTGTGGGCATTGTTGCTAATGGGGTTTCAGCCACGGGCAAGCAGAAAAAGCAAGCTAAGAAAGTGGAGGGATCAGTGGTGGGGATGGTGAAATGTATGGGGACTGTAGTACAACGAACGCTGCTTTTGCCACCATTGTTTTTGATACTTGTTATATGTTTTTGGGTTATGACAAGCCTGTTGCCTGTATCTGTTCTCCATGTCTGTCTCTCGGGCCGTCGCTTGAATATGTATTGTGTGTCCGCCAGCACTACGCGCTTTCCATTTGGGGATGACAAGACTAGTTCTGTTGGTAGCCCTGGGGAGAATCAAGGACTCAAGGTGGGATCTCATGGCTTGGAGATTGGGCCGCCATTGGTAAATGAGACTGCTAATGCGCTTGAAGTGTCTGTGAAACCAGAGCAGTCTGTTAATGCGCTTGGAGTGTATGTGAAACCGGAGATCTCAACTACCCATGAGGAGATTTCATCGGTGCAGAAAGTAGAAAATGTGGCAGATGAATTGGCCATAATTGAGAACAAGAGTATTGATGAAAATGTGTCAAATGAATTAGCCATAACTGAGAAGAAGATTATTGATGAAGAAAATGTGTCAAATGAATTAGCCATAACTGAGAAGAAGAGTATTGATGAAGAAAATGTGTCAAATGAATTAGCCATAACTGAGAAGAGGAGTACTGATGAAAATGTGTCAAATGAATTAGCCATAACTGAGAACAAGAGTACCGATGAAAATGTGTCAAATGAATTAGCCATAACTGAGAACAAGGGTATTGATGAAAATGTGTCAAATGAATTAGCAATAACTGAGAACAGGAGTATTGATGAAGAAAATGCTACATTTCCTCATGATTTGATGAAAATGTATATAGATGCTATTAGGTCTGCATCTATGCCTGCGGGCATGAAGGATCCAAGCCAGAAAGAATGCAGAGGAAGGCAAATATATATCTACGATCTGCCCAAAAGATTCAACTCAGAGCTGCTGGAGCAATGTTACAATCTGATTCCATGGTTCAATCTCTGTGATTATTTTACCAACGGAGGAATGGGGAAGCCCTTCGAAAATTTGTATGAGCACTGGTATCAGACTCATCAATTTTCGCTAGAGATCGCCTTCCATTCCAGAATCTCAAAGCACCAATGTCTGGTTTATAATCCCGAGGAGGCGAATTTGTTCTACATTCCCTTCTATGGTGGCCTCGATGTGCTGAGATGGAACTTGAGGGAAAATATCGGTAGCGAGAAACGAGATGAACTCGCCCTGGAGCTTGCGAATTGGCTCCAGGGTCAGCCATGGTGGAGGAGAAACGGAGGAAAAGATCATGTTCTGGTGCTCGGTAAGGTCTCGTGGGATTTCAGGAGATTAAAGGATACCGATCAATGGGGTACCAAGCTGTTACACCTGCCTGAAATGCAGCTGGTTACCAAGCTTCTGATTGAACGCAATCCATGGGATATGAATGAAATTGGAGTCCCACATCCTACTTTCTTCCATCCCAGTTCTGATAAAGATATTTGGCAATGGCAATGGCGGATCAACACGGCTCAGAGACCTCATCTGATAAGCTTTGCAGGTGCACCCAGACCCAACGGCAATGATGGCATTCATTCCATCCTCATCGAACAGTGTTCAAGCAGGCCCGAGATTTGCGAATATTTTAGCTGCAGTGAGAGCGATTGCCTGAGTTCTGAAAACGCAGTGAAGCTCTTCATGAAATCCGAATTCTGCCTTCAGCCTACTGGTGACACCCCTACTCGAAGAGCCCTGTTCGATTCGCTTATAGCTGGATGCATTCCCGTGCTGTTTGATCCCCTTACAGCATATTATCAGTATCCATGGCATCTGCCCGCTAATGAGAGCTCCTATTCAGTTTACATACCAGAAGAGTCTGTTAAAGAAAGGAAGATAAATGTTATAGAGACTCTGCAGAAAATCCCAGAGGAACAACGGAAGGAAATGAGAAAGACCATAATCCAGGAAATTATGCCTGGTGTGGTATATGGTGAACCAGATTCAAGGTTTGATGAATTTCAGGATGCTTTTATGATTTCCTTAAATAATATTCTCTGGAGATTAGAAAAGGCTGGTATCTCAACGAATTAATCCAAGACTGAAGCCATTTGATCCGTGATAAATCCATCTATGGGCAGACAGCGAAGGCAAGGTAAATGCAGAGAACTCTACAGACAACTAAAGGTATGTAAGGATTCTTTTGGGCTGGGGATGCACAAACAGTGAGGCGTTCGCAATGTTTGTATTTGCAAATGAAACCATCGAAATGGATCAGGCAGGCAATTGTTATCGGCGTTGTCTCCACGGCTCACAGGAAATAAAACTAAATGCAGCCAGCACTTTCGAATGTCGGCTGTTGGTTGATATGTATTTAAAAACTAAAATGCAACCAGCACTTTTGAATGTTGGCTGTTAGTTAATATGTATTTAAAAACTTTAGCTGCTTGGATTTTAGTTCTGGTCTTATGTTTTACACCTTAGTACATCAAAGATTTTAATTTGAATATATTTATGTATTTTGGTCCATATGTCTTTCCAACGAAAAACTCATACACAATCATGTTATATTTTTCTTTCAATAATATCATATTTTTATATATTTTTATACCATTTTCATAGAGGAAATTAAAAAATTCTTAATATTTTTTTGTCTATTTTAATAGTTTCCTTTATTTGAATATCAGATTAAGAGATCAAATCTCTTTTCTGAGTGTAAACTCTTTGTGGAGATTTTTGATCCCTCTTGGAGTTAAGATTAGATCCTAGACTGATTTAATTATTATTATTATTTTTTTTTTTAATTTTTATTTTTATATAATTTTATTAAGTTAAAATATTTTAATTAATCATTTTATTTTTAATTTTATGTAGGTATGTCATGCTCAAAGTTAAATTTTAACTAATGTCCCACCATTATAAATAAAAATTTTGAATTTAGAAAATCTAAATAATGTTCTGTCCCTTCTCCAATAAAAATATAATAATAAAAATAGAAAAATATTTGTTGCCCGAACAAAAATGAAAAATAACCATAATAAAAAAACTACAATAGAATTACTAATGTAGACCAACATAAAAATAAAAAATTAGAAATCTAAATAATGTTTTTGTTAGTCTCTCCAATAAATAATAATAATAATGAAAGTAGAAAAAATTAATGTTGGTCCAAAACAAAAATGAAAATAATACAATTATCTCATGAATTGAGATAAAGAAATTACAATACAATTATCTCATGAATTTGAATGGATCATAAATTTACCTTCAACATAGTTTTATACCACAATTAAATTCCGAATTAGGTAAAATTTTAAACATCTTTACTCTTTACTAAAGCCACTACCATTTCTTAAATCAAACTAAAAAGGTTTACTCTTTACTAAAGCCACTACCATTTCTTAAATCAAACTAAAAAGGTTAATTCAACACAAAGAATCCAAAATCTTTACTCTAAAATATTTCTTTTAATAATTATTTTTTAAAATGAGTCTTTAAAAGGAAAACCATATCCTATGGATTATATTAAATATAACAAATATTTTCACATGTTGATGTAGTTTTTATTATAAATTTTTTTAATCATGGCATTGTGAAAACACCATTAAATCTAATATTAATATTAAAAGATTAATATTTATATTAATATTATTCAACTTAATAACTTTTAGTTTAATACAATATTAAATTAAAATATAATATTAAATATTTTATATTATAATGATATATATTAACTATAGATATATATGGTAGGGAATAACAAAGACATACAATGATATAGGTAGAGGGAGTGATAGAAAGGAGGAGAGAGGGAGGGATAGAGATATGAATTTGGAAGGAGAGAAAGGGAGGGATGAAAAAAGACATAGGGAGAGAAAAGTGGAAAGAGAGAGGGAGTGGCAAGGAAGAGATGGCGAGAGAATGTTTATGCTTGGGGGTGAGATAGAGAGGCAAAGAAAGAAAGATGGAGATAAAAGGGGGAGAAAAGGAGAGAGAGAAGTAGATAGTGATAGATTTGGAGGGCAAAGAGAGAGGGGGAGAGATAGAGGTAGGTGGGAGAGAAAGGGGGAGGGAGGAAGGAAGAGAGCAAGGATGTTAGAGAGAAGGAAAGATGAAAGGGGAGAGAGAGGAACGTAAGAAGAAAGACACATAGAGAGAAAAGTGGAGAGAGTGAGAGGGAGTGATAATGGAGATGGGGAGAGAAAGTGAGAGAGAGGAGAGCATGAGGGAAGAGAGATAGAAGGGGGGAGAGAGGGAGAGAAGAGGAAGTGAGAGAGTGAGGGAGAGGAAGAGGAAGGGAGAGATAGATATATATATGGAGAAAGATTGTGCATGTTTTGGGGGTGATATAGAAAGATAAAAGAGAGACATGGGGAGATAGAGATATAGTTGGAAGGTGAAGAGAGGGAAGAAGAGAGAGATAGAGAGAGGGAGAGATAGATACATATGGAGAGAGAGCATGTGTGTTTGAGGGGGCAGGGGGTGGGATAAGATAGAGAGGCAAAGAAGGAGAGATGGAGGGAGATATAGATATAAATGGAGGGGGATGGGGGGAAAGAAGATTTCTTGCACTAGATGCATTTATTTCAGCGTAGATAGTGATTTCTAATCCTATTTGATTGCTTTCACTGAAGAAGATAAACTAAATTAGAGGGGAGATGAGGAATGAAGAGAGAGAGAAGGAGAGGAGTGAGAGAGCGAGAGAAGACTAAGAGAGAGAGAGAGGGAGACACAAATATGGAGGGGGGAGAGGAGGAGAGAGAATGAGAGAGGGGGGAGAAAGTTTTAGGGTTGGAGGGCAAAGAGAGAGAGAGTGATGGGGGGAGAGAAAGGGATAGAGGAAGGAGGAGAGAGAGAAGGAGAGAGGGAGGGACAAAGAGAGAGAGAACGATGGGGGGAGAGAAAGGGATATAGAGGAAGGAGGAGAGAGAGAAGGAGAGAGGGAGGGACAAAGAGATGGAGTTGGAAGGGGAGATAGGGAGGGAAGAAGAAAGACATAGAGAGAGAGAAGTGGGGAGAGAGAGGGGGAGTGACAAAGGAGAGATGTAGAGAGTGTGTGTATGTTTAGGGGTGAGATAGAGAAACAAATGAGATATGGATGAGGATATAGATATAGATGGAGGTGGGAGAGAGGGAAGAATATTTCTTACACCATATGCATTGATTTCAACATACATTGTGATTTCTAATACTATTTGATTGCTTGCATTAGATGCATTGATTTAAGTGTAAATATTGATTTTTAATGTTATTTGGTTGCTTGCATTAGATGCATTGGTTTAAATGTAGATGTTGATTTCTAATCCTATTTGATTGCTTGCACTAGATATATTGATTTTAGTGTAGATTTTTTCTATTTTTGTTTGATTACTTGTATAGATGCATTGATTTCAATGTAGATGGTTATTTCTAATCCTATTTGATTGTTTGCACTAGATGCATTGATTTCATTGTAGATGGTGATTTATAATTCTATTTGATTACTTGCACTAGATGCCCTGATTTCAATGTAGATGTTGATTTCTAATAATATTTGATTGCTTGCACTCATGCATTGATTTCAGTGTAAATGTGATTTCTAATCCTATTTGATTGCTTGCACTAGATGTATTGATTTTAGTGTAGATATTTTCTAATTCTATTTGATTCTTGCACTAGATGCGTTGATTTCATTGTAGATGTTGATTTCAAATTATATTTGATTTCTTGCACTAGATGCATTGATTTCTGTGTAGTTGTTAATTTCTAATCCTATTTGATTGCTTGCATTAGATGCATTGGTTTCAGTGTAGATGTTTTTTCCTAATCATATTTGATTGCTTTCATTAGTGCATTGATTTCAGTGTAGATGTTCATTTTTAATTTGATGTAACTAGATGTATGATGGTACATTAATTTTAAAGTGATTGGATTAATAGCGTGATTGATTTTAGTGTAAGCACAAACAAATTATTGACAATGTGCATTGATTTTTGTGTTATAGTAATTCAACCTATTAATATTGGAGAGCAAGAGAGAGAAGGTAAGATGCTTACTACAATAGCTGGGGTCAAAGATTTGAATGGTTTATGATTTAATTGCATTTTTCATATAATCGATATGAAAAATATGGCAAAACTAACACGGGTGACAGTAAGAATAATAGAATAAAATAGTTGAAATTGATCATAATGAAGACAATTTGTAATTGACTACATTTTTTTTTGTAAGCTTAGGTAGGTCCTTTTTCTATTTATAATAAAGCAAGCTGAATACACATATTGTCAATAGGTGGCCTCAACTTGCCCAATGGGAAACTAAGTCTGTTGGCCACCTATGCATATTATATGCCATCCAAAATTGGTAAGCTAGAAGTCTTTCTACCCAGGCTATGCAAACAGAGCTATTTAAAAACCAATTTTTATCTACTGTTCCCATAAACATGCATATATATATTAGAAAACAGCCGCTAAAAATGAAACAGTATTGACCTGAGACCTTATACTTGATCTATTCCTTTGGTTCATCCTGATCTGATCCGTCCACTATTGGATCCGCTGCTAATCCAGCATGCACTGGTTTCCTGTCTGCGAGACTGGGGATGTGTCGTTGTATGCGATCCAGTCCCATGTTGGATAGTCTACAAGTCTCATTTGTAATCGAGCATATCCCTGACAATCAGAGCCATACCCATAGAGACTTGCTCCACTGCCTTACACATTAACCTCTTCATCAGCCAATATAAGTGGAGAGTCTGCTTGTACTGAGACATCCGACCTCTCGTATTTCCAGGGTCAGAAACAAGTTCTCTCCACTCTTCCATTTTTTCCTCTGAATCTTCTTCTTGCACAATATCTTCCATTTTGTCGATTATTTTCCTGATGCCTTCGTCTATGTCCCGCATGTAGGCTCTAGCTGCTTCCTGCACAGTCTCATCCATAGGGCAATGACCCATTCTTCTGCCGGGGGTGCCTCTGACCTGGAGGTGCTGACTATTATGTGCTCGTCCTCTGCATCCCCGACCATGCCCTCGACCATTCCTTGCCATGTCACTGTATCCTTCTATCTATTCACAGGGCAAACAGTAATGGGTTAGGATGAAATCATCTTCAGACCAAATTCCCATAAATTCTGGCATTTTCTGTTTGCCTTTCTTATCTCGTTTGTGCTTGCACTCCCCTATTCCCAAATATTTCGATGTGTTATTCCGTCCCTTCTCACAATTCCCGTTGGCCTTCTTCTCACTCCAGTCTCTGGTACCGGTCTCTCCATCCCTTTCTCGGTCTCCCTCATGGGTTCTGGTTTCCCCTGCTCGAGGGTTCCTTAGAATGGTAAACCCATAAGTCTTACTATCTGAATTCTCTCCCTTCCTCCCTTGCATACTGACTCCGCTCCCTTCCCTTTCAGTGGTCCCTCTTTGGCATGTCTTTTCTTTCTTTCTGGGATTCTCACCTAGTTCTCCCTCCCAGGCTCGCTCTCTGCCATAACTTGGGTTTCCCGTCCCTCTCCGAACTCCCTACCTGGTTACTCTTTCTAGGATATCCACCCTCTAGTCCTCCTTAACACTCTCCCTGCCACCTTTTATATCCGTGGCTTTGGACTTCGCCTTCCTTTTCTCGTCGTTATCTATACCCTCTCCCTTTGCTGGTCTTAGAGCCCAACTCCCAGGCTCTTCCTTATCCTGAAACTCGACTTGATTACATAGCCCAATCTCTTCACCTAGCCTTGCCTTCTCCCCCATGCCTCTGGTTCTAAACCCCCCACACATTCTGCAATCGACTTTCGAATTACAGAGGATAGGCAGGATACATACCCGGCATTTTGCCTCCTTACCGCTGGCTAATTGCTTGGCTTCCTCATCCTGCTCCTTATTCGCATCTTCCTCCTTCTAACCTTCATTTCTACCTTACTCTCTCTTTCATATCTCCAACCACCACCCTTTTGTCCCATCCTTCCTGCAACATTGTCCTTCCCACTTCTCCCCATTCTAACATTCCTTATGCCACTTCTCTCGACCGTGATCCGGTACCTTTCCACGTTCAATCTTTCACTCATGCGAGCTGCTGTGGGTAGTCGTTTTTTCCATCTGCTGACATCGCCATTATGGCGCATTACTTCCTCCCTCACCCCGATTGGGGGGTAATTGACTACATTTTTATTATTCACATTTTTTGTCATTCAACACTATTACATTGTCACTTTGCATTCAAAATTTTTATTTCATGATTTTTCATAATTAAATTTATTAACAATATCTATCATCTCAATAGATTTAGGTAACTCAAGAAATTTAAATTAAAACTACTATTCAAGATATATTTAGTAATACTTGGAGGGGCACTATTAAGAATTAATTAGTTGTCAAAAATTGTTATACTTAAAATTAAATGAAATAGATGTGAAATATCAATCCTCCCGTAAGCTATTGACAAGCTTGTATTCATTCTTGATCACCAACTAATTACTAATAGAAAATTACATACATGTATAGAAATATAACACAAAAACTATAACATTCACAAACATTACCATCCAAATCCAAAAACATAAACAAACAAACCACTCAAAGCATCCAAACATAGACTGTTGGCTTGTTGGGGTCTGACTTAGGTTCATCGGTGATTTATCCAAACAAATCTCGGTACTACTGGCCCTTTCAGCAACAGTCCGTAGAGCGCGGACTGAGGTCTCACCCGAAGTAGTATGGGAGGGTGCTAGAACCAGGTTTCCGCACCTTGGAGATGTCTGATGAGTTCAAGTGGTCTGCGTTTCAACCCTGCATGCACGTCGCTATGCGCACTTACCCATACCTCGCAGCCTGAGATGCTGCCTTCTCGTAACCTTACTTGTGGGCCGAACAACGTTATTACCCGAGTCCTTGCTGGTAATCCAATATTAGTTAATTAACTTAGCTTATTTGTATGCTTTTAGTTATACTTAACAATATTCACAGTTCATACAAGTGCACACACTAAATAAACAATATAAATGCAATTCATATCCAACATATACTAACCCAAGAATAAATACACGGAATTCAAATAAAAATTCTCTTTATTATTCTCTTCTTTTGGTAACAAACTCAACTCTACCCTGCGCACTTAATTACAGGGGTCTGCACACTCAGCTGCGGGCTCTACTAGGCCTCTGCACACTCAGCTGCAGAGCCTTTTCCTATTCTATGACACCCTTACACTCTTGCTCTTTCCTTCGACTTCCTTCTCTATCCCATGTTAGATGTCTCTTTACAACTTAGAGCCTCGCTCTATTTATACAATCCCATAGTTCGTGAACCATGGGTAGGTTGACATTACATTCAAAACTTAGGGCAAACAACCCTATGATTATAACATACATTTCGTGCCCGCAATTCACAGAACTTTACAACAATATCAACTCAAAACTTGGGCTTTGAGCCCTAAAACATGTCGTGGGGGAATTCCATGCCCAAGAGGCCCCAACACAAACATCATGACTCGCCCTCGAGTCACTTTTTCAGTGCAGTGATCTTGGCGTCGAGTCCCTCCAACTGTTCTCGAATTGTACTAATGTCTCTAATGCACTGAGCTACTGCTTGCTGAACCTATTGCATTCATTATTCTGAGACCTCTGTGGCTAGTGTGCTTTCCTGCATTTGCGGGTGCATCCCCTATATGTGCGCCAAATTCCCTTCGATATTTGTCATGATCGTGAAGGCCTCGTCAATCCATGGCTGAAAGCGCGCTTTGAGAACTGCTTCCTTGTGTCGTGTTGTGTCCACCTGCTCCTTCAATGCCTTAGCTTGTTGCATCCTCACAAGCCCTTGAGTGAGGACTACTTTCTATGTAGTTCCTCTGACACTTGTCGTATTGCTGCGGAAGTTCTCGTGCCTCTGTCTCTAGGTGTTAGATGTTGGGGTCCTCCTGCAAAGTCATGAGGACCTCCAGTTCTTGTTCCAAAATGTCGGTACAGTCACGCACTGCACCTCGAATTTATTCCAACCCTGCGTGATAACGCTAGCGCACTGTTCTCTGATTTCTGGGGGATTGGAAAGCTGCACCTTCAACCGCAGCTCGAAAATCTGGAGATTTAGCTCCAAATGCACCTTTGTCGTCTCCTCCCTAGCCTCGCGGACTCAAGTTCTGAAACTATGGATCTACACTTCTACTGGTAGATCTTCTGCGATGGCCAGCTTCGAGATGCATCGGCAATTGTCAACTACAGTCTGCACCAAATGTTGATGTTAAAACAAAGATTTGTCACGCTACAAGCTGGGTTGTTCTATGTTTATTTTTTGCTTGCCAAGAACTTGGATCACGTGACTCTCCCTGGTGCGCAGCTCTATTGTTATCCCATCCTGTAGCTGATACAGTGTCTCTCACAGAAGGGCATCCAAATTAAGGCCAAGTCCTTTCAACATGCTAACTGAAAATCTATCGACCACATTCGTTGTAATTATGGCCCCTTCCGGAAATACTATCGTATTGTCCATCCATGCATGCAACATCTTCTCTGCTGTCGAGGATCTTGCTGCAAGGTGGGTAAAAAGGGTACCCACCTGAGGGGGCCGCACCTGTAACTCCACCTGTAACTCCTGCTGCTACACCTTGAGGGCCCCCAACACAGTCTGGTGCTCTTGCATAAACTCCTAAAGTGCTTCATTGGTGACATCGCGGACCATCTTACTGATGTCATGGAGATCACCTTCAGTTAAGGTGATCGAGTCAATGGAAAACTTCAAGGCCTTGACCCTTTTCCTTGGTCCTTCTCTCTCTGCGATGTGTGGGCGCTTTAACTATGTGGACGCGGCCCCTGGGTCCATGCTCCCTTCTGCTTTTTTTGTTTCCTCTGCCTCCTACCCTGAGGACGTTGCTTGGCCCTCGTTTGCCTGTGCTATTGCTGCCTCTGCTTCCTGTGCTACTGCTACTACTTCTACAACCTTCTTCTGCTCCATGACTTCCTGTGCCACTTCTCGCGCTACCCTTACCTCAGCTGCTACTTTTTCATTCCACCTTTTCTCTGCTAATTGAGTGATGCACAACTTGGCATCATCATTTTTCTTCTGGGCTACCACCTTCTCTAGTTTCGCTAGATTTGGGGCATGCCATTTGGGAGGCCATGTTTCCAAGACAGTAAAAATTGCATCGTTAGTGGCTACAAACAGTAGCTTTTTCCATTGCTTTGTCGAATCCTTTCGCACCCTGATATAAATGTTATGAATATCAGCTTTGAAATCTGCAAAACTCTGCAGACTATTGTACATCGTGGATGATAAGTGCGGCTTCTGGTTGATCCACATCTGGATGTTCATGTCCATGAGCACCCAGAAGATCTTGGTGTCGTGGATCCATTTCACATCCTTTGTGGCCCAGAGCGAAGCATACTTCATGGCCTCCGGTAATTCTCTGTCGATTTTGGGGAATTTACTATCCTCCGACAGTTCTCTCGCTACGAGCAATATGGATAATAGAAACCACGAATAGTGGAAGGTTTTAACCTACTCCTGGGTTTCACGAAAGTTCGTAAAAAATTCTTCACAGAGGAATTCAGACTAGTTAAACTAGAACCCCTCTGCGCATTGTTCAGCCAGTGCGATCACCGGTGTTGGTACCTCATCAGCGCAACACTTTCTCATAAATTTGTCGGCCAGGATTTGGGTGGCTACATGGACCCCTTTTTCCTTGATGCTAGAGATAGCGTAGCCTCTATTCTTCGTCTCCAACTTATATTTGGTCTTCATGGTTTCTGCAAGGGCCAAATCACTGCCCTTTCCTTCGGCTATGGTCACAGGGTCCTTTCCTTTGCAGGGAAGCTGAGAGATGTGGTGAATTAGATTGGCCGTGATGGGGATAGGCTCATCCAGCCAAAGGTACCCATCATGCACCAGGAAGAGCAGTTGCCTGATGATGAAAATGGTGATTGTTGCACGGTGGAAATGTGGTACCCAAAGTAAGTTCAGTAATCCGACCTTTTCCACACTGCGCAGTCACTTTCGCAGCTCGAGTGTTGTCGCCATCCCTGTAGTGTTCTGCTTCATCAGATTCTCCTTCTCCAGATGAGGGAAATTCTCGCGATCAGCAAGGTCCTAGTCTTCGAACTTCATGGTTGGCACACAGCCCAGGTGCGTGCCTTCAAACAAAATGCTGTCTAGGAGGAGCAGGGTCTGGAGCAGACTCTTGGTTTCATCAAGATCCTTTGGCACTTTAGTCTTCCCTTTCTGCAAAGGGACATATGCGGGTAGTTTCGTTATAGAGCGTAACGGTTGGATATCCTCTTCCATGTCTTCTTCTTCTTCTTCTGTAGTGATTAGAGCTTGCAAGTCTTCTTCTTCCTCATCCATTTCTATTGTGACTGCTTTCCCCTTCTCTACCATGGTTAGTTTGTTGTGCTGCGGATTCCTTGGGGACATGCATACTGGACCCATTGCCTGTTTATTCTTCTTGGGCCTCAGTGTTCACAGCGATTTGGGGATTTCTGTCACAACCCTGACGGCTTTTAGAACATCCTCCACCATTTGGGTTTGCACAACCTCGCCGACGGTTACCTCTTAAGTTCCCAATCCATCCTTAGTGGTTGTCATCATCTCTAGGCTATATTTTTTCACTCGCGAACTTAGGGGCTCAATTATTGCTCGGCTCTCAATGCTTAGTGCTCTGCTTAGACGCTCAACTCTCAAATGACCAAGTGTTGTTTGCTGCCCAGCCCTTTGTGTTTTATAGTGCCTTTTGAATTCGAATTCAACTGTTCCCCCAATTTTGGGCCATTAATGCTTTCTTGGTGGAAGATTTTCCCAAATCTTACCCATAACTAGCGTCCTAAATGCTCGCCACCCGCTTCATTTGGCCAAAAATCACACATCCCATCATGAATAGTGACCTCAACGATCACTTCCCAGCCAACCTGCATGGCAGTGTAGCCCTCCGTGCGTGGTTGCAAACCTTGTGACATTTTGATTTTGCGTGTATCTCTAATATTATGCAGCTCCCAAGCAGAATAGTTTATAGTCCCACACTCACTCTCAACTACCTGGAGTGCTAAGACAGTTCTTCCTACGGCTAGTCAGGTGGTCATACCACTCATGCGGGGATCCATCCTGTCCTCCACCATGGTTCGTGAAGAATCCCCACCTTTCATAGTGAATAGTGATCAACACCGCACAATTTACTACTTGCAAAATGCTATCCTGGTCACTTCGTTTGGCAATATGTAGTCTGTTATCACAAAACTAGTACTGATGGCTGCTAATCAGTAAGACCTTATGTAACTGTTTCAGACCAGGCCTTCAGCTAGGGATTAGCCTCCCTAACCTGAGAGGGCTCTCTCAAAACAAACTATTGATTTATCTTTAAGCACAAAGAGGGCTAACTCTTGAAATGAGAATTTATTAAACTTGCTGGTTGGACAGACAGCATAACAGTTCTTCCATTGGGCTCATGGAGTTAAACATCTTTCAGTAAACTATTTATTGTTCATTCATAGAAGCCAAGGCATGTAATGTTTAAACATTCAAGACATTCATCAAATAACCATCAACTCGTAAGTACACACAGGAAGTCTGAGCACTAGGTGAATTCAGAGTGATTGTGTACTTAAAGAGCTGTAAAACATAAAGGACAAGAACCTCAACTTATAAGTATACACAGGAAGTCTGAGCACTAGGTGAATTCAGAGTGATTGCATACTTATAAAGCTGTAAAACTTACATTTGGTAAGACAAAACCACAAACATCTTGAGCATTTTAACAAAGTATGAATCTTGGGAAGAATAAAATAGTCTTTCTATTACTGTAAAAAGCTTTATACATAAACCAATAAAAACTCTGTTTTTGGCATAAGTATCCAACCCTTTTTACATCAGAGTTTCTCCTATATATAGGAAAACAAAATTCAACTACCTTGAGTCTCCTCCTCCAGCATGAGGGGAGCTCGAAAATCTATCATTAATTGCCTTATCTATATTTAAACTAACTTATTAAATACAAAGGTATTGTGCTGTAAATACATAGAGTCCTATTCCTAATGAAACTTTAATTCTATCTCCTCATATACATGATTCCTTCTTGAGCTTTGACACCTGTACTATTTCTGTAGTGGCTGAAATACATTTGAGAGGCATTCACTGAACGAGCTGCCTTGGATTCCAACTGTGTTGATGACTCATTATTTGGTGAAGATATATGCTCTGTTTTCACGGTCCCTGCCTTCCATCAATCTTTATTTCCAAAAGAACATGCTTGAAGCTGTTTAATACCTTTGATGACCACGCATAACACCATATGGCTAATAATCTGGATGCTTTGTGAACTGGACAGGTGTTTCTCTTTGAAATTCCCGCTCATAATATCAAAATAGCTGCTTTGCGTTTAAAATCAATACCTACAGCAGTTTCGTAGCGCGCTACGAAACTGCTGTTTTATTTAAAACAGTTTGCCTTTTGTCCCGACTAGAATCTAAGAAAATCCGAATCTCATTTTATCCTTTATCCCTTTTAATTTCAACTTAAGGATGGATGCAGTGCCTGGGACGTAGATCTCGCAATTTCTCTACAAGATTCAGTTGCAAATTCTCTGCTTCTTGAAGCTGGTTTGATTCCAAAAACATCTTAGCAAGATGACCCATTCGCCTTATTGTTAATTGAAACTGTCCCAACTTACCTTCCTCCAGAATCCTTTGAGCCAGATATCTCAATCCATGTCTTTGAGAATAGAGTGCAGGCTGTCAGCATAAAAGTTAAATAGAACAGAGCATGAAAAGGATTTGCTGCCATATCCGCCAAGCTGCAAAATTCTGGGTGGAAAGGAAGCTAGAACCATGGTCATTTACGAAAAATTCTGGCAATCCAAATTTTTTGAATACCTAATATACTATTTTTCTTCAAGCTACATTCATAGAAACATTCTTGGGACATGCAGACTCTCAGCAGTACATTGCATTTGGAAGGAGACAAGTCAATGCACATCTGCCAGTTGGAAAGAGGCAAAATCCTGACAATCTTTACAACATGAGTAGAAAGGCAGTAGACCAACCAAAGTAACTTCATACTTAAAAGAAAGTATGTGGTTGACCAATAATGAAGAACCCATACCTTAACCATTTCTGTTTCCAACTTCCTTTCAGCCCAACTCACAAGGGAAAAGAATGATATAATAGATATATGCAAAGAATTTAATATTTATTTTTGGAAAAGGAATTCGAAGCCAAAGCTCAAAACTCTTATTTCAGTTTGCAGTTTTCGACCAAAGACCTCCTCAAGAGAAACTTACAGCTTTTGAAGCAGCAACTGCTTCCAAACGTTTCCATGTCATTTCACGCTGCTCTTGTATGTGTATTGCCTTTGTTTCCTCTTCATGGAACCTACGTTGGCAATCCTCGAAAAGATCCTGATCCATATCTATTAACATCTTTCTCACATTCCAAGTCAAATTGTGCACAAGTTGATTCCAGTGGTTTCTTATATTTTTCTCCAGAGAAGGGACAATCAATGGCAATATTGCATATCGGTGTTGTGCCATCAAACTTAAAATTTGATCATTGTTCCATAGAAACAAAGCGCGCTCAGCCACCTGGAAGTGTGAACTGTTCAGGAAGTGCCCGATTTGTCGAAACAAGGGCACCATACACCTCTGAAATTCAGCTGCCTGGGTGATTTCCAAAACTTGCTCCAATTCTACAAGAAAAAGCACCTCCTTCTGACTATTTGTGATAGGCCAGTACTTTAACAATCCCCTTACACGGTCGATTTGGAGCAAGTAGACTATCCAATTCTGCAAACAAAACCAAAAGCATATTTGAACGGTTGTTACGTCTTCTAAGACCTTGAGAAACAAGATATGCTGCTTATATTGGAAGGAGAATTTCAAGGGGTCCAAATCTCCAAAGCAAACGCAGAGATGCCTCTGCTGCTCCAAATGCCATCGTATAGTTCACTTCCATCATTAGCCTTTGCTTTTCGATCCGTAGAATTGAAAGAGAACAATCTTGTATTGCACGAACTGTATCTCTAGAAAATTGAAAGTTAAGACGAGCTGCAATCTTGATTGCACGTAATATTCGTGCACGGTCCTCTGCCTTTTTGTTTTTATGTTTGCGCTTGGAACGCTCATCCTTTCTTTTAAATTCTTTACTGGCGCTGTTGTTGTCATTCCCGCGTCTTCTTGTTCAATTTATTGGCCACTTCATGCCAAAATCTTTTTATGAAACTTGAAACGTGTTGCATCACCAGATCCAGATGCTAAACTATCCAAACCGACTTCTTTTCTGATGCTTCCAGCATATGCCTCGTGCGCCTCTTTGCTATCTTCTGATTGCCACCACGCCGCTTTTCCCACTAAGAAGCTCTGGTGTCATCCAACATGGAGTTCCCACAAAAGTATTTCTTGATCGCTGCCTATCACCCGTGTCAAACATACAAGCCGACACACCAAAATCACCCAGTTTAACTGCACCACTAGAGTCAACGAGGATGTTCCCAGCCTTCACATCACGATGAATATGTCCTTGCCGATGAAGATACTCCAGAGCTTTAAGTGTTTCCTTTAGAATTATAGCAATGGCATACTCTTCAAAATCATCTGGATAAGCTATTTTCATTATGTGTAAGCATGAACCTTCTGCCATAAAAGGCATTACTACCCCAAAGACACCGGTCAACAACAAATGAACAATATGCCTTGATTACATTTGGATGATCTATTAAGCTCATTGTTTGAGTCTCACAACGAATATCATCCTGTGATAATGCTTCTTTCTATGCCAGGTCTATGCAATTCAACACAATTCCACAAGCCTGGGTTTTACTCTGGGCTAAATCATCAAGGCTTCCCGTCTCTAGAGATAAACCCAAATGTGTTGCCCGCAAAAAACATTTTCTTTGACTGGAATCAATAGGCTGGCCCTTCCATAAAGAAAAACAAGCTGGATATTTTTCAAGATTGAGAAGTTCAAATGACAAATATGGTGACTGTATAAAAATCAATCATTCAACATGAAGTCTTGCTCCTGTCAAGCAGTTATCAACAATTTTGCAAATGTCTTGATCTAGCTTTGCTACATCTACCGGAATTGTAAGGTCAATCTCCTTGAGATCGTAGTAAAGAGCGTTCACCGAAGTATTGGGTGAAACATCATCAGGATTTACCATAATGCCCTCAGCCACAAAAGAAGTAATTATTAAACATGATTCCTCTTGAAGATTAATCTTACTGAGCTGCAACTGAACAACTGTTTGTGATGGACCAAAAAGGCTCTGGTGTGACTCTAAACACTGCAGTGTCAATACTAGTAAGCACCATTCGGGCAGGAACCTTATCATCAAAATTTAGTATATGAACCTTCTGCTGAAAACTCGAGCAAATCCCAATTTCGTAGGGCACTATGAAATCACTTGAAGCATGTTGCGCTGCGAAACTGTTAAAAGAGGATTCATGCGCTGCAAAAACACCCTGTCCTTAATCTAGGCTAAACAATTTTTGGCAATAGAATTTTCAAGGATAATAGTGGCTCCACTTGGGATAGTGTGCCCTTGTGGTACACTAAGAACTTCGCAGGTCCAATGCCGTATCTACTTATGACAAATAGAAATTTGCTTGACAAGCATGACTGTAGGAGAAAGAAAACTACTTCTACTGAAAAATGCTCAGTTGACCTTGAGCTTATTTGCATTTATTTATACCTACCTACCCTAACAATTTCAACTTCCTTCTGCTCAATCAATATGAAATTTCCAATGTAGCCAATCATTTATCTTATCTGACATTTGAGTCCTTTGGTTGCATCGGAGTTCAGAGCTACAATGATATTGTGATGACCGCTGCCACTGGAATTGTCTCTGATCTTTATAAGTAAACTGAAATACCGGAGTGAAAAATTCTTCCATGTAATCAGCTATAGGATCCCAGAGAACACGATTCGTTTGACTTCTCTTGTAACTTTCTGACTGTGCAAACTGATCTTCAACAACAGCATTCAGTTCCTCAATCGTGAAAGAGAAAGGAAGCAACATTCTTTCCTTGTGTTCTGTCACAGAAAGCTTCTGAAAATAATGATCATGATTATGAAAACTATATGCCTGAATTTGCCTTTCTAGACCTTCAATGTCTTTCTCAATGTCCTTAGCAACTTCATCCAAAAATTTCATCTTGTCTTCTGATTTACAGTCAAAGGACTTAAGATATGAGGACAGGGACAAAGAAAAATTTTGACCTATTTCTTCATTAATATGATCATCATTCCATTGTTTAAAATCTGCAACTGAGGGAGAGTCTGCCACCAACTCTGACCGATCTATCCATTCCTCAAAAAACATGAGCCAAAGATCTTGAAATGACTTAATGGATTTGGCAGGAAAGCATTCAATCCACTGTTTGCAGTTCCCTTGAAGTGAATCATAGAATAACCTTATGAAAACATCCTCATGTTTAACTCTAAGAAGCTCAGCAAAATGACAGAAATCTGAGATATGCTTCAGAGTTAAACTTAAATCTTTTCCATTAAATTTGGGACCATTCCTTAGAAAATATGCATCCTTGGGAAAATGATTTGGGAAACCATGAATTCCTGAGAAATCTACGCATGCATACCTTGAATTAAGAATGGCAGCTTCCGGGTCCTTCATAACTCCAGTGGAATCACCATGAATGTATGAACTTTGAATTCTTCAACAATGGAGTCGCCAAGGTAGATTTGTAGCCACGAAAACCTTTCTGAGCTCCTGCTACCTTCAGAAGTTCAGCAACATACTTTTTCGGGAATGAGTAATCTTCAGACTCTCGGCAGACGCACCAAAATGTTGTCACAAAATCGTACTAAGGGCTGCTACTTAATATGATCTCATGCAACTGTTTCAAACCAGGCTTTAGACTAAGGTTTAGCCTCCTTA
>APFE030190785.1:2074-82070 GCA_000404065.3 Pinus taeda
CGATATCGATTGCTATATATGATGCCATGGAAAGGTATGATAAAAACCACTAAGTTATGATATGAGCAGCGTTACAATGTACCATGGCACGTGAAAGCACCTCAACAAGTTACAATAATTTATTCGTTGCAGCATTTATTCATTGCGGACAATCGACAATTAACAACTCTTTGTTTACAACACACTAGCATAGATCTATCTTCAATATGGATCTAACATGAGCCAAGAGGGACTCAATTTCTTTGTGTGCAAATTTTTTTGTATAGACCGACATTATTGAAATATTTTTTTATAGTTATTTAATTTTTTTTTTTATTTTTACACACATCATACTTGTTTGTTTATTTATTTTATTTTTTTTAAATTTAGAATTTATATTTAAGTGGACATGAGCAAAATTTCAATTTTGATGATAGACACATAATTACACATCACACTTAAGCTGTAAAATAAGCCTCTACACTCGACAAATCTTGAAAAATTGAAAAAAAAACCTTCCTTTACAACAACGCCTTACGCGGAAAAATAATATCTTTCTGCCCTTCGCTAATCTCATCTAGTCTCCGCCCAAAAGAATGAGCCGACAAACAACAGGTAATAGCTCTTCGATTACTGCACACAAACGACGATAATTTGAAAGAGGCCCTCCTTTAAAACTAATCTCATTTAGTCTCCCCTCAAAAGAACGAGCCGACAAACAACAGGTAATAGCTCTTCGATTACTGCACACGAATGACGAAAATTTGAAAGAGGCCTTCCTTTAAAACTAATCTCATTTAGTCTCCCCTCAAAAGAACGAGCCGACAAACAACAGGTAATAGCGCTTCGATTACTGCACGCAAACGACGAAAATTTGAAAGAGGCCTTCCTTTAAAACAATGCCTTTGGCTGAAAAAATAATATACTTCTAACCCTATGTAATCTCATAGACTCGGGCCGCTTCGGCTTGGAAATAATATCTCCGTACCCCAGGCAACTTCATCATGTTCCAATGACGTTTCATTGAACGTATTGTAATCATGGCAACCCGTTAAACGCGTGTAATAACGACAATAGGTCCGACATTTTGGAGTTCCGTTCTTGAGATTGCAGATACCGGCATCCCACGGGCGTGGATCAAAGTCAACCATGCCCTTTGGGATGGCAAGAGTTAACCCTGCCTTTTGGGATGGCAAGAGTTAACGGGTACATTTTATAGCAGTAGTCTATAACGCGACTTTTTGAAAGTCTTTCCGGCAGATTTTTCCGGTCAAAATCCGGCAGCAATTCATTGGAATCCCAAGTTTGATAGCTAGTTTCTGCACAATCAATGGCTCCTAGGGTTTTCCAGGGCGCTGAATCCGAATATGCAGTTAAAAAACCATTTTAACTGCTAAAAATCAAGATTTAACCTCATTTCTTCCGCCGGATTCCGTCACCGGAATCTCCAAAAAGTCGCATTATAGACAACTCCTATTATAAGGTATTAAATGTCCGCTTACATGAGTTAAAGGGCATATTATAGGACATTAAATGCCCGCTTACATGTAATTTTATTAGCTCTTTAACATGTGCCTGTGGTGATAGATAAATAAAAAATAAGCGCCAGTGTTAAAAAGGTAACAGAAACACATGTAAGCGCATATTTAATACATTATAGTATGTCCGTTAACAGAAACACATGTAAGCGCATATTTAAGACACCATTACATACGAATTTCCATGGCGATTCCGTTTGGACTCAATTTGTTTCTCCAGGCTCTTCTGCTTCTCGTAATTTCCTTAATCTTCCTCCGACTGGTTCTCTGGAGGGTCTGGCGCTATAGGAAGCTGCCGCCAGGCCCGCTAGCATGGCCGATTGTAGGGAACCTCCTCCAAATTGGATTTTCCGTCAGTGCGTTCGGGAGGTCAGTGAAGAAATTCCATGAGAGATACGGTCCAATATTCACCATGTGGATCGGTTCCCGCCCTGTGGTGATGATCACCGACCGCGAGCTTGCCCACGAGGCGCTCATACAGAAGGGCTCCGTCTTCGCTGACCGGCCACCCGTCCGCGAGACACAGAAAATCATCAGCGCCAACCAGCACAACATCAGTTCGGCCGCATACGGGCAGCTGTGGCGGAGCCTTCGCAGGAATCTGGCTAGCGAAGCCCTCAGCCCTTCGGCGATGAAGGCCTTCGGGGAGGTGAGGGAATGGGGCATCGGCCGCCTGGTAGAAAACCTGAGGAATGAAGCGGCTCGCAGCGGGGGAGCGGTGAGCGTCGTGGAGAAGCTGCGAACCGCGGTCTTCGGCATCCTCCTGTGGATGTGCTTCGGCAGCAAACCGGACGACGAGACGGTCATATCCGTGCAGAGCGTCATGCTGGAATTCCTCCGGACAGGTGGAGGTCTGGACGACGCCTTAGCAATTGTGGCGTTCCTCAACCAACGGCGCCGGGCGCGGATGTCGGAGATCATTCAGAGGCATCGGGGAGCCCTGCTCACCCTCATAAACCAGCGCCGCGATACCCCACCTCCAGTAAGCGGCGGGTATGTGGACACACTGTTCAATCTGATTGTGGACGGTGGCCGAAGCCTCCAAGACGACGAGCTGGTGAGCCTCTGTTCAGAATTCATCAACGGGGGCACCGACACGACCACGACATCCCTGCAGTGGCTGATGGCAAATCTAGTTATCCATCAAGATATACAGGCGAGATTATACGACGAGATCGTTAGCGTCACTGGTAGGAAGAAACCAGTGGAGGAAGACGACCTGCAGCGGATGCCTTATCTCGAGGCCGTGGTGAAAGAAACCCTGAGACGTCACCCTCCCGCGCACTTTGTTCTTAGCCACGCCGTCACCCGGCCCTGCGAACTTGCCGGCTACGAGGTCCCCGCCGACGCGTTCGTCAATTTCTACGTGGCGGGCATAGGAATGGATCCCCGAGTGTGGCGGAACCCGTCGGAATTCAACCCCGAGCGGTTTGTTGACGAGGGTATGGAAGTGGATTTGACGGGAACGAAGGACATAAAGATGATGCCGTTCGGTGCAGGGCGGCGGGTGTGTCCTGGCTTAGGGGTGGCTATGCTCCATTTAAATCTCATCGTCGCCCGACTTGTTCAGGAATTCACGTGGGAATGCAAGCCGGGGGAGACGGTCGATCTGTCTGAGACGCAGGACTTCACAACGGTTATGAAATACCCTCTGGAAGCCGTCATAAAGGAGAGGGAGAAAGGCGGCCATAATTAAAGTGGTGGAAGCTTACTGGTAACAGGTTCGATTCAGAACTTTGGGAGCTGTTCGTTGGCAAAAGCAAAAGTACGTACTGTGCAAATAGATCATTAATAATAATAAATGCAGTTTTGGAAGCTTTTTAGGGGTCTCAGGGGTTTTTCAGCGTGTTGAATCCAAACATGCAGTTAAAAAATTTCTTCGGCCGGATTCAGTCACCGAAATCTCCAAAAAATCGCATTATAGACAACTCCATAATAAATTGAGTTAAAGTATTTGTTTTATAAGAAATTTTCCTTTCCGAATTATTGTCCTACCCAGGGCCCATCTTAGTGCGTATGACATGAATTATCGGCATATAGCCATGGTCAATGTTCAGTGTGTATGAATCAATAGTTTTTTTAATAAGTTGCAGTGTTTGTAATGATTTTAATAATAGGCTCATTTACTAATTTTTTTACACAACTTAAATATTATAAATAAATAAAATAAATTCATTTACAAATAAATAAAATTAAATTCATTTTACCGTATCTAAAATAGATTTTATAAATTTTTTATAATGGAAACAAATTTTAAATAAAATAAAAGTTTAAATTTTAAAAGGGAAAATCCAAATTATTTGAACAAATATTTATCACTATCTAAATATTTTATAAAATTTTTAAAAGAAAACAAATTGTAATTTACAAAATCAAATAGAAATTCAAATAAAACCGCAAAATTTATATTTATCTTTTAACTTTTAGATATTTGTTCAACTTTAATAATAATGAGATTTTTTATATTTTTTATATACAATCACAAAAATGAATGTAGTTGATATACAAAATTTATAATAAAAACTTTAATGTTATTAACCTTAATATTAATATTATAAACTTATCTATTATAAATTTAAAATTAATATTATAAAACCTAAAATTTATATCTAACATCAATAATAATATTAAAAATTATAAAATTAATATTATATTCATGTAACATATGAATTTTATATTGTGCACATCCGAGGATGAGCTTTAACAATGCCCCATATACCTGATATGTGTGTCATTCTTTTTTAAGGCATTAATGTAAAAGGGATGCTTACAGTGCCACAGTTGCATGATTTGTGTCAGCTAATAAATCGACGCAGACCTCTGTTAATTGGATATTTCGGACACCTAGGAATTTAGATTTGGATTTTTTATAAAATCTTTTATAATGTTAATAACTCATAAATCTATGTGCAAATTCTGAGCATTTAATGGATTTATTAGCTTTTGTGACATTTTTATTATGGGTGTGCAGAAAAAATATGACCTGTGGGACTACACGATGAAAGCCAACCATTAAGCAGAGTTAAATACTAGAGCATATTTACAAAAACAATTTTTGTACACCCAAAGTGAAAGAAATAGAAAGAATCACTGTTGCTCTAATCTAACACAGTAACATTATGGAAGTTAAAATATTTATATATGAGTTAAAGTTAATGGACAAAGTTTGTGTGTTTTAGTTCAGACTTAGTTCTTATTTTTTAGAGATAGTTTTGATTTCCTTAAATTGAATGTAAACTTATTTATTTCTCATTTTATGTTCAATGGAATAGAGCAATATTGTTTGGATAGTCTTCAAGTGTTGCTTGACTCACCTGTGAGCTATTAGTTTCAGTTTGTAAGTTTCATTTTAATTTGTCTTTTCATTTTTATCATGGTATCAGAGAAGGGAAAAATGTCTTTTATTGGTTTCAAAATACCTCGAAAGAGCCATGAAGGAAAAATATTTATATATGAGTTGAAATTAATGGAGAAAGTTTGTTTCACGGTTGTGTGTGTGTCTTAGTTTAGACTTAGTTCTTATTTTCTAGGAGATAGTTTTGATCTCCCTAAATTGAATGTAAACTTATTTATTTCTATTTTTATGATCAATGGAATAGAGCGGTAATGCCTGGACAGTCTCCAAGTGTAGCTTCACTCACCTGTGAACTATTAGTTTTAGTTTGTAAGTTTCATTCTAATTTTTCTTTCCATTTTTTTTCATGGTATCAGAGCGCAGAGAAGGAGCTCTGTGGTGAGTGGAGTCTTTGTGGCTAAGAGCCATAATGGCTGAGATTGGAGAGCGAGTAAGCCTCCTTTGCTAGTGACCGCAGGTGAATTTGGAGGCGAAAGAGGATTGCAAGAGGAATTTCTCAAGGAGAGGTCTGCTGGTACAATTTGTTTCTTCGTGTGTGTGATAGAGTGCTATTTTTTTTTAATAAACCTAATCAGCGTGCCCCCATCAAAGAGAGGTTGTGCTGATCAACGCTAACAGTACATGGGGAAAGTGTGTTGATCAGCGCTGGCAGTACATGGGGAAAGTGTTATAGCTCCAAATATCACTTTTGGTATTTGTAATGCTTGGTTTATGGCCTAGGGTAACCTCTCCTTCCAGACTTGGTCCAAATATTTTAAAAATAATGTTTTACTCCCCGTACGCTACTTTTCCCTATGATAAAAGCGTGTACATGCAGGTTAGTTTATACCCAACACACGTATATGTGTTAAAACACTTAAAAAAAAAAAAATTCCTTAATTATGAGCGGAGATCACGGGTTTTACCTGTTGATTACCTACTAGTGCCCATGGCCCAACTGTTTTCCAACTAAAAAACTAATTTGGGAGAAGTATAAAAAGACTTCAATGGGAAGGCCTTAAGGAGGAGAGAAATGATAGAATTACTATACTGAGATTATCCCCTGATCAAGTCTGAAGTATCCTTGTGCTTCAAGCACTTCCCCAAGTTTAGGAAACCCTTGTTTCCATGATGGTTGATATTCTCTCACATGCTTGGAGATATCATGGTATTGGTTATGGAAGGAGGCTGTTGAAGACTGGGACTGGACGGACCTGAAGGACGGTTCCACTTGGAGCTGGAAGAGGAAGACTCAAGTGAACTCTTTCCATGTTTTGTTATATTTTTCTACAATAAAAAGAAATGTTGTCTTGTTCTTGATATCAACTTTGTTTATGCATCAGATGTTATTGTTATAGTTTATATATGAATGACTATTTCAATGCATAACTAACCATCTACTTATATGATATAAAGTTGATTTCACTAAAATAGAGCCGCACCCTGGTCCTATTTTCATTATTGATAGGTCACCTTATGCTCAATATCGATCAGTATCATTGGTCTTTAACTAAGTGGTTTCCCTTATGTGCAACATCGGCTTTCATTATCACACATTGGGATTCATGCAGTGCCTTGGTTTCCATTTGACCCTATTGGTGGATTCCTCGTCTCTATGTCAGCTTTCATTATTGGTTGGTTCAGAGGGTTTCTATCGTGCGCTAGCTACACCTTGTGTACGCTGGAAACGTGCTTCGGTCAGGTTACTATATCTTTTTTCATCTGATTCCTTCCACATTATTGGTCTATGGGTTACACTCGTGCTAAACTGATGAAGGATGCCTTAATGCCTTCCTTCTAGCAGATCTTTTCCTATCGACTATGACTCATTGCTCTAGGGCAAAGATCTAAAGTCCATTTGGCAGTATCTTGGGGTTTGCAGTCATCAGCGGCAGATCCTTCGTTATCGACAGTGGGAAACCATCATTGTCTCTTGATTGATAGATTCTTCTAGGTGTTTGACTTTAGCTCATCTATTCGCACTTGTTACATTGTACTGGGTACCTTGACTCTCATTCTCATTATCGGTGGGTAGTCTCGTGTTTGTTAACGGTATACATCAATGACCGGTAATCAAACGATTTTTCACATGGTCGACTTCAGATCATTTATTCCTATTGTGTAGAAATGTACCACGGTGATCGGTGAAGACCTCGAGTTGCATCAAAATTATTTGGTTCACTTGTCAGTTGCTCCTGTTGCTACTAGTTGACACCACTCCACATTATATGTTGCATTCCTTCACAACGACATCCTATATGCTGGCATCCGAATTGCGATGTAGTATCATCTTATTCCATCATGTTCATTTGGTACTATTGGGATTAGTTTTTGACATCAGTGATCAGCTTCATCATTCAGCTTCATTGATCATCTTCTTATATGTGATATTCAGACATGTACTTGTTCGATCATGATTAGATGATCCATTATGTACTTTTAGTTCTTTATACTTGTATGCATAGTGGATCCGCTTGTACTTGATATGCGGACATGCTTTACTTTCTCTGAGCATGGGTATGCCCGCCTCAGACAGTTGTTTCTTTTTGATCTTCTTTTGCTGGCTTGGGAGGCTGAAATCTAGTGAAGTCCTTCTCAGTTTTTGACAGGTTTCCTTTCCATATACTTAATACATTTTGGCCATCATGTATCCCTTCTGACCTCATATATTTGGGGGCATCTGTTATAGCTCCAAATATCACTCTTAATATTTGTAATGCTTGGTTTATGGCCTAGGGCAACCCCTCCTTCCAAACTTGGTCCAAATATTTTAAAAATAGTGCTTTACTCCCTGTACACTACTTTGCCTTGTGATAAAAGCATGTACACGCAGGTCAGTCTATACCCAACCCGCGTATATGTGTTAAAACACTTAAAAAAAAAATTTAAATTTCCTTAGTTATGGGTGGAGATCACGGGCTTTACCTGTTGATTACCTACTAGTGCCTGTGGCCCAATTGTTCCCAATTGTTTCCCAACTAAAAGACTAATTTGGGAGAAGTATAAAAAGACTTAAATGGGAAGACCTTAAGGAGGAGAGAAATGATAGAATTACTATATTGAGATTATCCCCTGATCAAGTCTGAAGTATCCCTGTGCTTCAAGCACTTTCCCAGGTTTAGGAAACTCTTTCTTCCTTGAGTGTTGATATTCTCTCACATGCTTGGAGATATCATGGTATTGGTTATGGAAGGAGGCTGTTGAAGACTAGGACTGGATGGACTTGGAGGACGGTTCCATTTGGAGCCGGAAGAGGAAGACTCAGGTGAACTCTTTCTATGTTTTATTGTAGTTTTTTACAATAAAAATAAACGTTGTCTTGTTCCTGATATCGACTTTGTTTATGAATAAGATGTTATTGTTATAATTTATATAAGAATGACTATTTCAATGCATAACTAACCATCTACTTATATGATATAACGTTGATTTCACTAAAATGCTTTATCTATATGTTGTTATGTGTATTCGAATTGGTTGATTTGCAGGTTTGAATATCATTAGGAGTTGTAGAGGGTTTGAACCCTGGCTAGAACTACCCAAATGAAGGACATTTGGGTATGTTCATCCTCGCATAGTTAGTTTGTTTAAGCATGTTGCCTGAGTTGAATGCTTGTTTCTTGTTGTAGATTACTCCTACTCTGATAGGGTTCTGACCCAAAGCCCTAGGGGACTTATTCACTCAACAGAAAGTGTGATGATCAATGCTGATGGACAGCACTACTCTCGCACTGATGCCAAAAACTTATAGAAATTTTTGGCAGCGTGACCTGTAGCAAGTGGAACTAGCGGTAGTGTTTTTTCATGTTAGAGGTAGCCCGAGACCATATCTACCTATGTTAGTGGTCTTGTCCAACATTTTTTTGTATATTGAAGGTCATCTATCTGGTGTTGGATCCGTAGCACCTGGATCTAGAGCTATTGGGGGGTCTGGAAGTGGATTTGTAGATTAGATGTTGGAGGATCTCGTGGTAGATCTGTAGATCGACTGTTGGAGGATATGGAGTTAGATCCGTAGTTTGATTGTTGGAGGATCTGGTATTGGATCCGTAGATCAATTGATGGATTACTAGATCTGTAGATTAGACCAGTGCATCTGTTATTGGAGTTGTGGATCTATTGATAAGGCAAGCTATTGGTGGTGCTTGTGAATTAAAAGTAGGGCACTGTTGAAATTATTCTATCCCAATGAATAATCACATTGCATAGACATACCTTAATGAGAGCAATAAGTTCGATGGGTTAAATTCTGCTAATTGGAAGTTCAAGTTGCAAACATTGCTTGAGGGTTCTAATGCGTGGACAATTGCAAATAGAGATAAAGCAAAGCCGATTGCAGTCGGAGGTGCCATAGCACATCAATTCAAGATTGGGAGAAGAGGGAAAATAAAGAAAATGTGTTGTTGAAGATGTCAGTAAAAGACAACATAATCCCTCATATCCAAGAATGAAAAATCGCCAATGAGATTTGGGTGACACTAAAGAATTTGTATGAAACAAAAAATACAAATCATGCATTGTTTCTAAAGAGTAAGATTCTATCCATTATAATGGAAGAGAATGAATTTGTTGCTGCATTCAACTCATGGATTAAAGAATTGAGAGACAACTTGCGTGACATAGGGGAGAAAATGTCCAACACTGATCTCGTCACAATTACCTTAAATGACATGACAAAGGATTATCAAATGTTCATTATAGGGCTTGTAACAACGGAGAAAACTCCCAACTTTGAAGAGTTGATAGGGATTTTGATGCAGGAAGAAGAGAGACATAAGAATTTGAAGCCTCAAAATGAAGATCTTGCATTGATGGCAAAGAAAAAGTTCCTCAAAGGGAAACTAGGAGGAGGACATAAAAGCAATGATCCATCTAAGACAAAGCCATTTCAAGGCATGTCATCTACTAAAAATGATTCAGGAATTAAGTGATTTTACTGTGGAAGAACTATTCATATTTCTAGCAACTGTTATAAAAAGAAGAATGATGAAAACAAACATATACACGAGGCATACACGACATTTTGCTGACGAAAATCTAAATCATGATCTTAAATTATTTCTGTCAGATGTTGGTCTTTCTGTTGAGACCGATGAGGATGGAACTCGGTTTGTGGATTCTGGAGCATCCACTCATATGACATGTAATAAACATTGGTATGAAAATTTTAAGGAGACCAACAACAGTTCTAACATCTACTTGGGAGATGACAGAGCATGTTATATTAAAGGATATGGTGATATTCCCGTGATATTTCCTAGTGGTAATATCAGGCGCATCTAGAATGTCATGTATGTGTCTAGTATTAAAAAGAATTTTATCTTTGTCTCCATGATTACAGATCAAAATTTAAAGGTAGACTTTTCTCAAAACTTATTGTGATGTAAAGGATTTGCTAGATCATTAGAAGTCGGTTGCATCAGGAGTAAGAGTTGGAGGCCTATATAAGCTGAATTTTACAAGCATGCCACATCAAGCTTTAAATTCAATGACTATGATAGCAGAGAATCTTTGGCATCAAAGGTTTGGTCACATCAAGCTTCATGACTTATTATTGATGTAGAAACAAGGTATGGTTGATGGACTTCCTATTTTAAGAAATGAACATATTTATTATGAAGGTTGTGCACTTGGAAAAATGCATAGGGATGAATTTTCATCTAGCTTAAATTGGAGAAAGAAAGATATAATTGAACTTGTGCATACTGATATTTGTGGACATATGTAGACAAAGTCTCTAGGCAGAGCTTACTATTTCTTATTATTTATTGATGACTGCACAAGGTATAGATGGGTATACATGGGTATGCTTGCTTTCTTCACCTTTGTCTTTCCTTTCTTCTTCCTCTTGTAGATCGTCATCGTCTTTATCAACCCCCCTCTTAACATCCTCCTCTGTTTCTTCATTATCCTCCTTCTCTTTCTCCTCTTCTTCTTCATATTCCTCATTTTCTTTTGTTTCATCTTCTTCTTCCTCCATCTCATCTTCATCTCCTTATGTTTCTTCTTCTTCCTCTGCTTCAGTCTCTTCCTCTTCCTCTTCATTGACAATAGGACTAACATTATATGTGAGAGCCTTGATGTCTACCTCTGCTTGCATGTCTCTGAAAACTAACCATTGTATAGGAATTCTGAGGTTTTGGAGGGCATCTTCTATAAGGATTCTAATTAACCCATGGTGAGCTAACTGTTGGGAATTTCCCTCTTGCACTTTGATGCTTGAGTCTATTAGTGATTGCAACATGAAGTATGGTATGATGAGCTTGTGGTGAGGGGGTGTTTCTGCTCCAAATATCAATTCTTCAAGAAGCCTAAAATGATAGCCATAGACCACACTATACCTACCCTCACATGAAATGTATTTGATAGGTTGGTAGCTTACCTCATTCCAAGGATATGGAAAACTTGCTCTCCTTACTCCATTTTTGTCCTCAGTGAGTTCCTCACCTTCTAAAAAGAATTTCCTTTTGGCAACCTGGCTATTTCCTTTGTCTTCATTCCTCCATGGTACTCCTAGGGGAAGTGTGGTAACTCTGCTGATGAGTTCAGGGGTGAGTTCTATGGAGAGGCCTCTTACCACAATAGTGGCATGGACTCTGGTGAACGGAAAGAGGGAGAGAGAAAAATCTCAGGCCACCTCATCACATACCCCCTTAATTTTTCGAAAAACCCCATCCAATTATGCCTTGTGAAGATTTCTAGTACTTGAGGGTATTGTTGGATTCTCACAGTGTTAGGGGGTTCCGTCTTATTAAACGGTTTTGAGGAGATGAGATGGTTAATACAATTTTTAAATGTAGAAGTAAAAGACTGAGATGACTATGTGGACAATTCTCTTGCACAACTGCCAAATTCACTCAAAATAGAGGATTTTTTGTTCAATTTACTTGGAAAGAGGAATGTAATTACAGAGCCTACCTCTTCATAATGCTTGCTATGGTCAACCCTCGAGTTTTCCCCTCTGAAAATCCTCTCGGGCTATCTTGTAGACAGTCTCTGTGTATCCTGTAGGAATCTTGTGTGCAATCCTGTAGGATTTCCTGTGTAGAAAAATGATGTTGTCTTCCTTATTATAGGTTGCCTGGGTATGAGAGCGACTTGTGAGAGTGAGCCTCGAGGAAGTGAATGCATGAATGCATGAATGCATGGGGACGACGATTATTTCCTCTTATGGTCATTCGGGTTGAGGTGGTATGCTGGCAGCTAAGGTACGGTTTCCATTTTTGGATCATTGGGCCCCACTACCACTTCATGATTCCCCACTTCCTCGTAATCAACTCCCACTTCATGCTTATATAGCCTTAACTACTTTTGTCCTTCTCCTTTCTATTTTTGAGTTGATTGCTGCCATGTGTGAGAGGACAAATTGCTTTGTCTTTATTGACTGATTGAAGGTGGCCAAGTTAACTGGCCACCTTTTGCTTATAAACCAACTTAATCATAACCTTTATAGCTTTTGACTAAATTATGCACATGAGAGAGTGAGCGGGATACTTACCTATGGTGCTTAATACCTTGCTACAGTGGTTAAAGACCGGAGGTGCTTGTTATGTGTATTCGCTACATACTATTATTTTTCCCTTTTATGTTGTTCTCTAATGATTTTTTTTGTGGTGCAGGTATCTGGTGTTGAAGATGATGGTGTTGTTGCTGCTTTGGAGTCCCTTTTGCTCTTGGATCATCATACTGGAAGCTTGTTTTTCTTATGATTTATATTCTGTGGGATAGGATGCTACAGGATTTCCTACAGGATGTCCTGTAGCTGCTTCTCCCTCACAACTCTTAACCATACCTTCTGCTGGGATTTTGAGGATGGTAACATGGATGGAGAGGGAGACTAGGAGTGTGGAGGATGAGGAATAATTAGGTGATGCTCCCTATTGTTCTCTATTTCCTTCTTTTTCGAAGACTATGATTTTTTTTTTTGAAACTGATATATTTTTTTTAAGGGTGAATGCAGGGGTGGTGAAGGTGGACATAGGTATGGTCATGGAATGATGATGTAGGGGTGCTATTTTATTGATGTAGGAGGTCATTATTTTCTTTAGGGTTGCTTCCGATAGGATTTCTGGGTCAATATGATTCCTACGAGATCATCCTGTAGCTTTTCAAGGGATCTTGTAGGTTTATAGGGGATCCTGTAGAAAACACAGCTCCCTTGTAAACTAAAGGACAAGAGTGAAAAAAATGAGAGAAATGGTAGAGTGATGAATGAAAATGAGTGGAAAAATAAAATGTGAGTGAAATAGGTCTCTTGGTGATCCTCCTTTGCACTCTGATAATCCTTCTTGTTAACCTGCAAAATAGAAATTTTCATGATTTTTCTCTTCTTTTTTTTCTCTTTTTTTTTTAAACAACTAGGTTGCTTGTGAGAGGTTTTCATCCTAGTTGTTTGCCTTGGGCGCCTCAAGAAAGGTTTTCACCTAGGGATCTTTTTATTCTCATTTGTTCTCTTTTTTCTTTATATTGACACCATTGGGCCGCCCCAAGAGGTTTTCAACCCGATAATGGGACTTAGGCACCTCATGGAGGTTTTCACCTAAGTCCTTATTCTTTTTCTTTTTTATCTCAATGATTTGATGAGGTAGGAGCTGAAACTTGCTCCACTACCATCATTGTTTTATTGATATCATCAATAAATTATTGTTTTGACAATGGTCTCTTGTAAATATTCAGTCGGTGTCCATTAACAAGTAAAGGAATGGCCTCTTCATCTATGGTTTTGATCTACACTGAACCATTATCATGGCATCTTTTTACAACATAAGGTCCTAGCCATCTTGTCCTTAACTTGCCCTTGAAGTCTTTATACCTAGAATCATATAACAAAGTCAAATCACCTTCTTGAAATTGCTTTTCCTTGATGTTCTTATCATGCTAGATCTTCCTCTGAAGTTGAATTACCTCTATATGTAGGAGGGCTTGCATTCTGAACTCAACCAAACCATTCAACTAGGGCAATCTCTCTTTTTGTGCACTGCTGAGATCTAGATCTAGTTGGGTTGCTATCCTTAATGTGTTATACTCAAATTCAATGGACAATAAGGCCTTTTTCCCATAGACCAACTCATAGGGTGTGAATCCAGTGGTGGTCTTCCAGGTGGTATTATAGGCCCAGGTGGCCTCAACTAGTCTATCTGCCCAATCCTTCCTATTGTTGCTTACCACTTTGGTCAAGATGCCCTCCAACGCTATATTGGTCACCTCTACTTGTCCATTAGCTTATGGATGATGGGGAGTGGAGGTTCTATGCTTGATCTTGTGCTGGCTGAGCAAGTCTTCAATCATGTTGGAGGTAAATTGGCTGCCTTGGTCTGTGACCATCTCTCTAGGGTACCCAAATTTGTAAAACACATTTTCCCTAAGGAACTCAGCTACCTTCTCTTTTGTTGCTGCCTTAATTGCCTTGGTTTTAGCCCACTTAGTTAGATAGTCAGTGCACACAATGATGTACTTCTTTTGTTTAGAAAGAGGGTCAATAAGTCCAATGAATTCAATACCCCACTTGTCAAATGGCTCAAAAGTCACCTGAGGTTGTGGAGGCATTTCATCTCTTGGAGTAGGCCTTCCCATCCTTTGGCATCGATCACCCTGACTAGTATAAATTTTCACATCTTGATGAAGAGTGGGCCAATAATAGCCTACTTGTAACACTTTGAATGTTGTCCTCTTTGCTGCAAAGTGATCTCCACAAGGCCCATCATGACAAGTCAGAAGCATGTCAAAGACTTCCTCCTCCCTGACACACCTTCTCAAGATTTGATCTGGACCAAGTTTGAAGACATTGCCCTCAATCCAAGTGAACAGGGTGTTCTTCCTTACTTTCTTTTTTAGTTGGAGGACAAGTTCAGTGGGAACTATGCAAATACCAAATAGTTAGCTATATCAACGAACCATGGAGAGAGAATTGAAATAACAAATAGTGCTCATCCAGTAACTAGTTATCAACCATCCATTTGTTGAAAATAGCAACAAGAAATGCTAAAAACAACATTGCTATAAATAACATTTCAGAATATACTCCAAATCTGTTGGAAATAGAAAATAATAAAAATGCCAAAAATAACATTGCTATAAATAGCATTTCGGGATACATTCCAATTTTAATTAGTCACTAAATTAAAATTGTGAATTAAAATTCGAATTTGAGCTCAACAGTTGTTTGTAAAATAATTAATTAATTCATCTTGAGTTAATTAGTTGGAGAAATTCAAACATTAAGTCTTTGTGAAGACATGCAACAATTATCCCTTTGATTGAGGAAGTTATCCCTTAATTAAGGAGATAAGGATGAGTTGTATTTCAGTTGTAATTAGTTAGCTTCGTTAACTGAGTTAACTCCAATTAAATTAGTTCCAAACAGTTCGAGGAACTAATTGTGAGTTCAGTCAGTTAATGCATGCATGCATGCAACTAGTGTTCTCTAGATAATTGAATATTCTCTCATAAATAACTCATGTATGTCAGTTCAGAGAAAGACCTAGTTGAGATTAAAGGAAGGGATAGTGTACTATTAGTTGGAGGAATTTTCCTATATAGGAAATTCATCCATGAAGAAGGAATTATGTCCTTTAGGATTGCACAGTTATTTCAGAGGTTAGTAAGCAATGTGTGAGGTAATTACACCCAGGTGGAAACTTGAGGGATCGTACTGAGAGCTGGATAGCTTGTTGGCTAAAGCTTTGTCTAATCCTGAGATATTTCCATTTGTATGATAATACAAAGATTGAGGTTTTTAGCTGAGGCTTTCCCCAGAGTATTCTTCTGTGTTCTTGTGTGATTGATTTCTTCTTCATCTGTTATATGTGTTCTATTTGATCTTGCTCAAAATCGATTAAGCTTCTGCAAATTTGTTTGTATAAGTAGATCAAGTATTTTGATTTAGTATATTGCATTATCAGGTGATCTACAGTGACATTTCTACACCCTTCTTCACCTACAGGCAAATTTAATCTGGACAAAAAATCTGCAAACATTTTCCTTACCCGGCTTATTAACAATAGTTAGATCAAACTGCTGTAATAAAATTAACCATCTTATAATCTGAGCATTCACATCTGGTATATTCATTAAACATTTGGTTGCAACATGGTCAGTATGCACAAATGTTTTATAGCCTGTAATGTAATGCCTAAATTTGTTCAATGAATGCACAACAATCAGGAGTTCCTTTTCAGTCACTGTGTAATTTAGTTCAGCCTTTGACATATTCTTACTGATAAAGTAGATAACATAAGGCAATTTTTCATCTATCTGACCTAGGGTGGCTCCTATGGCTTTGTGTGAGGCATCAACATGAATATGAAAAGGAAGGGCCCAATTTGGGCCTTGAAGAATCAGTGCAGTGGTTAACTTGTTCTTTAGGGTGTCTAAGGCCTCTTAACAGATTTTTGACCATATAAACTCAGAGTCCTTGGCCAACAAACCAAATAAAGGAGAGGCCAACTTGTTGAAGTCCTTTATTAACCTTCGGTAGTATCTAGCTAAACCTAGTAAAGTTCTAACATCTCTCTACTTTTGAGGAGGTGGGACCCTTTGGATGATAGCTATTTTGTTTGGATCCACCTATAGTCCTTGCTGAGATATTGAATGACCTAGCACGGTCCCTCCAGTCATCAAGAATTTAGATTTTTTGGGACTGAGAGACAGGTTCATTTCAATGCATTTGTGCAGTATTTTTCCTAGGTTGGACAGATCCTCTTGAAAATCACAGCCATAAGGTGTGAAATTATCCATATAAATTTCCATTGCATCATGGACTAACTCAGCGAAAATACCCAGGACTGCTCTTTGGAAAGTGGCAGGAGCATTACATAGGCCAAAAGGATCTGGATTTGGTTGTACCCGCTGAATCCATCTAGGAAAGAGAAAAAAATTTCCCTGCCAGGCCATCTAGCACTTGGTCAATGAAGGGTAGAAGGAAATCGTCCTTCTTTGTGGATTTGTTCAACTCCCTATAATTGACACAAATCCTCCACTTACCATTTTCCTTTGGATCTAACACCAAAGGAGAGACCCACTCATCGTTAGAAATAGGGTAAATGAATCATGCATCTAGCAGTTTTTGCAGTTCTTATTTGACTATATCTTTAAGAGCTGGATTCATCCTCTTTTGGGGCTGTTGGATTGGCTTGCAACCTTGTTTGATGTATATGTGGTGAATACACACTGAGGGGTGTACTCCCTTCATTTATTTGTAACTCCAAGCAAATGCATATAGGTGTTCCTTTAGCATGCTGTATAACTTCTCTTCTTGGAGAGCAGAAAGAGATGGATTGATTTTCAAGGTTCTCTTAGGGCCGAATTCTAAGGTTTTGACATGGAGGGGATTGGAATCGACCAAGCATAGGTCAATTGGATGATTGTTCTGGGTTTCCTTTACTACATCTTCTAAGGGCAATGTACTGGGAGTTGGACTTTGGAGTAGGTGTTCAATCAAATCATCTTCATCCTGTTGTTCTCCTCCCATGGTTGGTTCTAAAGTATAAAGTTAGGCAGAATAAATTTCATCTTCTTCCTCCTCCAACCATAAAGGTAAATCATGCTCTAGAGATGGCTGAGTAGGAGGGTATAGGACTAATTTATTGGAAATGTGCCCATTATTGATGGTCATATTCCCAGCTCTACAGCTAATATAAGCATCGGCAATGGCCAACCAGGGTCTCCCAAGGATGAGAGGGTAACTAGTAAGCTTAGCCTTAGGCTAGAAAACTAGGAAATCTGCATGATACTCCCAAGAGTCAATGGAGACCGTCAAATCCTCCACAATCCCCTTAGGGGTCACTGTGGAATGGTCTGCAAGTTGCAGAACTGTTGTGGTCTTCCTCAATGAACCTTGGAGGTTGAGCTTGAGCATGGTATCCTTGGTCATCACATTAATGGAAGCCCCAAGATCGATCAAAGTGTGTGGGAAAATGGTTCCATTGATGTGCAAATCTACTACAGGGCTTCTAGGGTCCAAATACTTTGGACAGATTACCTACCCCAACATTAAGTCGAACAGTTTTCCAATGACATTAATCGTAGGGGCATCTTTTCTTCACCTCCCTGGATGCTTGAAGCACATCTCCTTAAGCAACTTATTGTAAATAGGAACATCTTTTATTTTTTGGAGAAGTGGAATATTTACACATAGATTTTTCAGTTCTCCCAGAAGTTCAGTCTCTTATGGGGTAGGCTGCAGTGGTTGGGTTAATCTCTTAGGAAAGGGTGGATTCACATTACAAATTCTTTCCTCTCTTTCTTCCTCAACCTCCCTAGGTGGAGGTGGAGGTTGGTTATCCAGGAGAAGACTCCCAGATCTCAGGCTAATCTCCTTGATTTCCACAACATAAGCTGGATATGATGTCTCTCCATTGTATACTTGTTGAGCTTGTCTATTGTTCGGGTTCGAATTTGGCTGGGAAGGCATCTGGGGTTGCTTGGGTGGAGCAGAGTGTAACAGCTGTGGTTGGGTAGGTGGTGGAGGCAATAAAGATGGAGCATTGTTGTATTAGGACCTCTACCCCTAGGGTGGTGCATTCCACTGAGGTTGTGGTGGAGCATATGGTTGAAATGATTAGTTGGCTGGCTAGGAGTGATACTGAGATGCAAAGGACCAAGGAGGGGGTGTAGACCAAGAAGGATGAGCAGGGGGTCCCCAAGAAGGTATGCCTATGGTTTGGTTGGAGTTGTAATATGCATGGGATGACCCTTGCATGCCCGCTAGTATGGTCTAGGCCCATGAGGTCTCCTTTGGTTTATGTAGTAGAGCTACTCAGTGACCCCTTCAACTTTGAGTCTAGGCAAAGAAGGGAACTTTTCTGTGGAGTGGTTTTCTTCATAGATTGAGCAAATTTCAATAGAATTCAATGGATATTCATTTCAAGGGTGCCTCCCTTTCTCTTAATGTGCAGAGTGTCCATTTGCAAGGCAAGGGTTTGCAACATCTCAATTTTGAAATCTTCCAGCATGTTTCCAATTTCACGCTTGATGGATGAGTTGGAAGAGGATGTACTAACCATAGGTTGACTACCCCTACCCTTTTTCCTTGCTGCCCTAGAATGGTTTGTAGAAATTCTCACTGTAGATCACCTGATAATGCAATATACTAAAGAAAAATACTTGATCTACTTCTACAAACAAACTTGCAGAAGCTTAATCGATTTTGAGCAAGATCAATTAGAACACATATAACAAATGAAGAAGAAACAATCACACAGGAACAGAGAAGAATACTTTGGGGAAAGCCTCAGCTAAAAACCCTGCTATCTGTATTATCATACAAGTGGAAATATTTCAGGATTACAGAAAGACTAAGCTCACAAGCTATCCAGCTCTTAGTACAATCCCTCGTTGCTGCTCATAGACAAAATAGACAACACATATGCCTTCCTTCAGTCCTCCAAGCCTCCTATTTCCTTGTGCAGTTTATCCTGGGTCCTCAAGATGCCACCTGTGTGTAATTACCTCACACACTGCTCACCAAACTCAGAAATAATTGCACAATCCTCAAGGAATGAATTCCTTCTGCATGCAAGAGATATCCTCATGGGAATATTCCTAAAACTGATAGTACATTGTCCCATCCTTTGATCTCAACTGGGTCTCTGTCTGAACTGACATGCATGAGTTATTTATGAGAGAATATTCAATTATCTAAAGTACACTAGTTGCATGCATGCATGCATTGACTAGTTGAACTCACAATCAGTTCCACAAACTGTTAGAACTAATCTAACTGGACTAAACTCAATTAACTGAGCTAACTAATTACAACTCAAAGTACAAATCATCATGATCTCCTTAATTAAGGGGTAACTTCCTCAATCAAAGGGATAACGGTTGCATGTCTTCACATAAACTTCATGTTTGATTTTCTCTAACTAATTAACTCAAGATGAATTAATTAATTATTTTATAAACAACTGCTGAGCTCAAATTCGAATTTTAATTTAGGGACTAATTAAAATTTGAATGTATCTTGAAATGCTATTTATAACAATGCTATTTTTAGCATTTCTATATTTAGCATTTCTTGTTGCTATTTTCAACACTCCCTCTCAACAAGAAAGGGATTATCTGTCACCCTGATCCTGTCTCTGTGGAACTTGAATTTGCATTTTGACAATGCCTTAGTCAAAATATTTGCATCCTACTCCTTAGTCGAAACATACTGCAACAACATGATCCTCTTCACCACGCAGTCTCGAAGATTATGATACCAGATATCGATATGCTTGGACCTATCATGAAATACTGGATTCTCAGAGAGTTTGATACAACTCTGATTATCGTAATAGATCACAGTTGGATCCATCCTCTAATCAAACAATCCAACCAGAATTTTCCGCATCCAAATAGCCTCACATGCTGCCTGACTGGCATCCATGTATTCAGCCTCTGCTAAGCTAAGTGCAATTGGTTTCTGTTTCTTGTTGTACAAAGAAACTGCAACTGAACCAAGGTTGAAAATTCCTCCTGAAGTGCTCTTCCGATTTGATGGAATCCCTGCCCAACCTGCATCTGTGAAGCCCTGAAGCTTCACTCCCTCTATCCATTTCTACCATAATTCATACTGAGATATGCCTCTGAGGTATCTCAGCACATGCTTCGCTGCCTTCCAAAACAGCTTGGTAGGCTGAACCATAGCTTGACTCAACTGGTTCACCACAAAGCACAAATCTGGTCGTGTGTTCACTAAATACATCAATGAACCCACAAGCTACTGATAAACAATAGCAACTACTACCTCACCTGAAGTAGCATCCTCCTTCCTCCAATTACCTGCTAGAGGAGTTTGCATGGACTTGCACTTCTCCATGTGGAGTCTCCTGAGTATCTCATTGGCATACTTTCCTTGAGACACAAACACTTCCCCATCCTTTTGCCACACTTCCATGCCTAGAAAGTAGTGCATAAGACCCATG
Source organism: Pinus taeda (assembly GCA_000404065.3). NCBI lineage: Eukaryota > Viridiplantae > Streptophyta > Pinopsida > Pinales > Pinaceae > Pinus > Pinus taeda. Next base: position 22,834 of record APFE030190785.1, read on the forward strand.
TATTTCATCTCGAGCTCTCTTGCAAGGTCCTCTTTGCAAGACTTGATCAAGTGATCATCACATGTCAATATTAGATCATCAAAATAAAGAACAAAGATCAATGGCTTACCTTCTACCATGATGTGGTAGATGTTCGCTTCCACTTCACTCTTGGTGAAGCCCAACTCGGTGAAATAGCTATCGCTCCTGGTATACCAAGCACGAGGTACTTGCTTCAACCCATACAAAGCTCTCTTGAGTCGGCACACATGCAACTCATGATCGAAGGTCTCAAATCCTTCCGACTGCTCTATGTACACCTCTTCCTCAATCTTGCCATTGAGGAACACAGTCTTCACATCCATCTGATGGATCTTCCAACCCATCTGTGCTGATAGTGCCAACATTGATCTGATAGATGAGTACCTTGCTACAGGAGCAAAAGTCTCATCATGGTCGATCCCCTCGACCTATGAGAAACCACGAGGAACAAACCTTGCCTTATGTTTCTCCACACTACCATTAGCTGCTTTCTTTACCTTGTAAAGCCATTGGGAACTCACCACTGACATGTTCTCCGGTCTTGGAACAACATCCCAAACACTGTTCCGAACTATGGACTCATACTCCTCCACCATAACATCAACCCAGACTGGCTGCTATACTACTTTCTCAAAGGAAGATGGTTCGGTCTCTATACCTTCCCCAACCAGGGCCATGTAACCAGTGTATCGCTCAGGTGACCTCCTCTATTTGCACTGAGAAGATGGTTGTCCCATATTCTCTCTTGCATCCATCAACAATTAGTCAGCTTCCCTTGAGCGTTTCCGCCCATCTCTGGAAGACTCTACATTAGGGGATGTCTCCACTCTTGGATCCTTTGCATGCAGCTGCTCGACATCAATCTGAGGCTCCTCCTCCTTAAGAACCAAAAGTTCCTCCTCTGCATGCAACTTGAGCTCCATCTCAAGGGAAACTCGCATGGCTTTCTGTTCGTCGAACTTTAGATCTTTGTGTACCACTCTCCTCTGACTAGTAGGCAAGAACACCCGATAGTTGTGGGGTGTATCAGTGTACCCCACAAGTATCCCCAACTCAGTTGTTGGCTCTAGCTTCTTCTGGGCATCTTTGGTCACATGGTCTCAAACTCCCTTGAAAAGAATCCTCCTCACTCTAGCCACACATTTCTTCCATTCCACCAATTATTGTGCATTAGCTGCTGCTGGCTTGGGGACTTCTTGATCAATGAATTCTTTCAAATCATTGTCGTCCAATATCGCTTCCATGCAATCCTTCCAGGCTATATAATTCGAGCTGCCATCCTGGGCATACTCGAGTCTCAAACCATTGAACGCCATTGGTGAAATTTGAGATGTGATAAGAATTCAATTTCTATAATCAAGAACTTCAAACTTCAAACTTCTCCCTTCTTTGTATATTATTCACTGCTCCGATAAACTTAGCTCCGATACCATGTAGAAATTTCACCGTAGATCACCTAATACTGCAATGTAACTAAAGCAAAATACTTGATCTACTTCTATTATCAATATTTGCAGAAGCTTAATCAATTTGAGCAAGATCAATCGGAACACATATAACAGAGAAGAAGAAATCATACACATGAAACACAGAAGAATACTCTAGGGAAAGCCTTAGCTAAAAACCCCGCCATCTATACTATCATACAAGTGGAAATATCTCAGGGTTACACAAAGCTTTAGCTCACAAGCTATCCAGTTCTCAGTACAATCCCTCACTATTGCTCATAGAAAAAATAGACAACACATATGCCTTTCTTCAGTCCTCCAAGCCTCCTATTTCCTTGTGCAGTTTCCCCTGGGTCCTTAAGCTTCCACCTGTGTATAATTACCTCACACACTACTCACCAAACTCAAAAATAACTACGCAATCCTCAAGGAATTAATTCCTTCTGCATGCAAGATATATCCTCATGGAATATTCCTGCAACTGATAGTACACTTTCCCTTCCTTTACTCTCAACTGGGTCTCTGTCTGAACTAACATGCATGAGTTTTTTATGAGAGAATATTCAGTTAACTGGAGAACACTAGTTGCATGCATGCATGCATTAACTAACTGAACTCACAATTAGTTCCTCCAACTGTTTGGAACTAATTTAACTGGACTTAACTTAGTTAACTAAGCTAACTAATTACAACTCAAATACAACTCATCCTTATCTCCTTAATTAAGGGATAACTTCCTCAATCAAAGGGATAACTGTTGCATATCTTTACATAGACTTCATGTTTGATTTTCTCCAACTAATTAACTCAAGATGAATTAACTAATTATTTTACAAACAACTTTTGAGCTCAAATTTGAATTTAAATTCACAATTTTAATTTAGGGACTAATTAAAATTGGAATGTATCCCGAAATACTATTTATAGCAATGCTATTTTTAACATTTCTATATTTAGCATTTCTTGTTGCTATTTTCAACATGGTTTCTAAAGACAGTTTTGATATCTTCATAGGGTAATTCGTAGATATCTCCTCCTGCTAACAAGTGTAAGGTGTCCAGAAGATCTTCCCTTACTCCGCTAAGCAGGACCAACTTTAGTGACTCAGGGTCAAGTGTGCACGTGGGCTTTTTGTAACTAAGCTGGAAATTTTCTTTGTAATCCTCTAGGGATTCATCATTGCCTATGGTCATCCTAAAAATTTCCTCTTTAGCATCCTTTGACCGACAATAGTCTCAATACTTGTTGTTAAAGGCTTGCTGCATCTGAGCCCAAGTTGTGATGTTATCCCCAGCTAATCCCATGAACCAGCGCAGTGCTCCTTGAGGGTAGATGGAAATAGTTTTAACTTCTGCTCATCATCTGTATAGTCATAGGTCTGGCATATAACAACAAACTCAAATAGGAAAGTGTCGGAGTCTTCTATGGTCAAGCCATGGAAATGAGGTAGGGCAAAGGGGCTTATATTTTTCATCTTAGTGTCCCCATTGGTTTCCCTAATGGGGAAGGCACCCTCAACTCTCACTCTATTCCCTCTGTCATTTCTGTTTTCAGTGATTGGTTCAATAGAAATGTCTTCTTCTTCTTCTTCTTCCCCTGTAGGTTCTTCAAATATGTCAAGTTGCTCACCTAAGGGTTCCTCTAGTTCACAACCACTGAAGAAGATGGAAGGTTGGCTGTTTGATGCAATGGGGGTATTTGGAAAAAATTTCCCTAAGTTATCACTATTCCTACGAGGCATGAAAGGAAATGTTTCTGGGTTGGTTTTGTGAGTTTTTTTTTTCAAACTTGGAAAGTACTTTGCAAAATTGAAATTTCTAATTAGATGAAAACTACTAACTAAATGAAAAACTACTTGTTGAATTGAAATATTGCTTCCAAAATGGAAAGGAAAGCGGAAAATGTAGAATGAAAAAGGAAGCAACTAAATTACTTTTGCAGAAATAAACTAATGGAAGAATATTAGAGACAAGAAATAAAAGAAAGAAGTAGTATTCACACATTACTCAGACATCTCGCCGACAATGGTGCCAAAAAGTGATGAGCACCAGTATTGCAGCAAGAATGCTGCAACTCTTGGGCTACCAGCTTTACTTTGTCAACCCGAGGTTCGTACAAACTTGGAGGTGACAGTGTTGTATACACAAGTAGAAGTGATGGTTCTGCCTCTTGTCATGATTTAGTTGGCGAGAGACCACTGGGGTTTTCAAGCCAAAATTCTATGGAGTTAGAAGAAGCTTGGTTTCTTGATGGAAGAAAGGGAAATCTGCTCTAAGGGAGAGCTACTCTACTGTAATAATGGAAAAGACCGAAATTCAATGCTAAATCACACCATTTCCTAATTAACTACCAAGAAACTATGCTTTGCAACAATGCTAAATTAACATGAAACAAATGCTACTATCTAATCACGGAAGTAAGAAGCACTAAACATCACTAATGTGCAAGTAAAGGGATTGAAATACATATGTTTTTGTCTTTTTGCCTTTTCATGCAAAATCAAGTATGCAAACTAATTTATTTTGGTGATGTGGCAGGTGAATTAAGGATATTGGAGGATGGATGGAAAGGTCAGGAGATGGTTAGATGGTTTGGAAGACACTTGGGAGGCTTTTGGTGACTTCCTAGAGGTTTTCCCTCAATTCAGCCTCAAAACAGGCCATTTTAGGAAAACCTACAAGATGTACTAGAAACTTACAAGATACAGCCGAGAGCACAATGGAAGGTGTTGGAGGCAATGGAAGGCTTAGGGAAGGTGGTAGATGGTGGACTCCAGTATTGCAGCAATAATGCTGCAACTCCTGGGACTCCCTTCTTTACTTTTATCAACCCGGTAGTTCATAACAAACTTGGAAGCGATGGTGTTGTATGCACAAGTACTAGCTCTTGCTGCAGCTGTCACTTGGTCAGTTGGCACAAGTTCACTAGGGGCTCAAGCCAACTTCTATGAGCTTTGAGAAGAAGCTTGTTAACTGATGGATGGAAGCTAGTCTTGAAGGAAGCTAATCTATTTGCGAAAAGAGATTGAAAAACTGAAGGAAAGTGCAAACCCTAACAAACCCTAATTCTACCAGCTAGTCCTACTGACGCAAAGAAGATAATGCAAACTACTGAAAGAGATGCCATTACTTCTATGAAGGTAAAATACATGTGTCTAGACTACCTCTATCTAAAGAACACATCTTTTTGTATTTTTGATTAAGTCGTCAGTTTCATCATGCATATGCTTTCATTGTTCTTGACTGTGCAGGGGTGGATAAATGAGGAGAAATGCTTGGAAGAGGTCAGGAAGGTTCAAAAAGGGTCTAAGGAGTCCCTAACACCCTTCCAGAGAGTTTCACAAAATTTGGCTACCAAGAGACCTCATTCGTGAGCTTCTACAGGAAGTCTGCAGGGGTTCTATAGGATGTTCAGGAATTTCTACAGGATGTTCAGAAATTTCTACCTGATGTTTAGAATTGGGAAATTGGAGGATAGATGAGTGAGGGAAGATGAATGAATGGATATGGAAGTAAGATAGGGGTCTGAAGTGGCCCAGGGACTGGTGGATGGAGTGGGGAGAAGGTGTAGATGGCTGAATTGGCTCAAAGAAGGCTGAAACAATGGTTGCACAAAAAGGTAGGGTTACGTGGGCAAGAGAACAAATGTGAGATGAGAAACCCAGTTAGGAGATGGAACAGATGGCTCTGATGAAGCTTGGGTGGATGAAAGAGTGGTAGAGATGCTCTGCACTGTGTACTTTCAACTGAACCAATAAAGTCTTGCAAGTAATCAAAGTCCTAGTTAATTTAATCTAGCTAACAATAAAGCGAATGAACAACAACTTTATTTGAAAGGGAACCATATATATCAACTATGCAATGAAACGTTTCAAAGATCTGAACATGTAACTAACTTCTGCAAATGAAAACAGTACACTAATGATTGCATGGCAAAGCAAAAATAGTGTTTTTGTTTGGGACAACAAGGTTACTTCAATTCCAGCCCCTGATCCAATGAGGAAGAGGTGAAACCAAAAGTGTTTGTTGTCCCTTTTTCTGGAGCTTTTTCCTTGTTATTATCCTACCAACCTATTCTAAACATCTGAAGCATTTCTAACCATAAACAATGACCTAGTTAGTCAACACAACTTAATCTGCCTAACAAAAGTACGTTTGCAAATGCATAAAAGGAAAAACAACGATGCATAAAGGAAAGATAACAGTACATAAAGGAGGCCCTAGGCTCTCAGGTTGGGCCGAACCCTGAGATCTATGGCTCCTATAGAGAACTCAGAGCTGATATAAAATAGGACTGCTTATCATTATCAAAAAATAGTCATCAGTCAAAAGTTATGCCAAAATGGCTACAAGAAAATGAGCTAAAAGTGACAGCACTGTAGTGCAAAAAATGCAATGGTTTCCAAAAGTCCCTTATGAAGGCTGAGGCCTTCTCATTTATACACCACGAGGGCCCTAGCAGGCCTCCTAAATCTAAGGGACTCGGCTGTCCCAACTGTTAGTAGACAGTCCCTTTTCCAAAATCTGCTTGGCTACCTTCAAGATCCGTTTTTGATGGCCTGTGAGCTCGGAGTTGGGGGTGGAGATCCGAAGGAAGGGCTATTTAATGCCATAGACAACCCCCCTACGAATCCTCACCTCAAGCTTGGCTGTCACCTAGCCCATGATTGCTCGGTTTTGCTCCAACATGTGTCAAAAAACCTGAAATAAGCACGTTTTAGCCACCTAGGAAGAGTGACCACCCTCATTCATACAAATGACATAAACATACTAAACAATAATGCATAATCTATGAAAAATGGAGGATTGAACAAGGATAATCAGGCAAAATGAGCCCAATAAGTTACCCAATTTGGGGCTCATCAGTAGATGGGTGGAATGAAGTGAGGAAAGGTCTAGGATCACTTAGAAGTCAACAACAAAGATAGAGGATGGTTAGATATACTCAATGTGTTTGGAAGAATTTCTATGAATTTCTATGAAAAATGATGAAAACTAGTGAAGGCAATGGTGAAAACAAGGAATGACTATGGTGGATGGAGTGGAAGGGGGTTGCTGGCTATGAAGTTTATGTCTCCTCCTAAAGCACCTTCTCTGCGTAAAACATGTATAATTCCAAAAAAATTATGTAAACAAGAAGCATTCTCATAAGCTAGAAAAGCAGAATTAATGAACTAACTACCTACATGATGCATGAGGAAAGTTGTTGAAGCGAATGAAAGCATGGGATAGATCTACTGCAAGAGTGAAGATAGAAGAGATGGCAATAAAATCCTACTTTGCAAAACTGATCAAATGCTAACTTAAATACAGTAAACTCTAAAGCTTATGCAAGAAATAGAAATCAACGACAGCTATAACCAACAATATTGTTGAAAGCAAAACATACCGCCCATGGAGCTTTATAACTTAGCTCATTGTAGAATTTACAATGATCAACCTACTAAAACGAAAACCAACATGACAACATAACAACATAAGAACCATAATGACATGACACCTATAACACTTATTGGAGCTTTATAACATAGCTCATAGCGGTATTTATATTCATATACATATACATACACATACCAAAAACATCATACCAAGCATATACCAAAAACATTCGCTCAATCATCAAATAGAGAAGGATACATAGCTTGCATTTGATAAGAAATCTCCCATGTAGCTTCATTGGGGACAAAGTGCTTCCAGTGCACTTTAACCTACTCGATTTCTCGATTCTGGAGCATGAGTGTCTTTCTATACAATATACAGTGCGGTCTCGGCTGGAATTCTCCTTCTGACTCCACCTGTAATACAAACCAGACAATCACTTGATCAAAATCTTTAACATATTTCTTAAGAAATGACACATGGAAAAATCATGGACTTTCACTGTCGGAGGCAATGCAAATCGATAGGCTATTGGTATGATCCTTACAAGTATCTTTAAAGGTCCAAAAAATTGAGGTGTTAGCTTGGCACATGATCCAATCCACAAGGAGCTCTTCTTGGGCTTGATGTGCAAGTACACCCATTCCCTAACCTGAAACTCCTTAAAAAACATGTTCTAACCTGCATAAATTTTATGTTTTACATGTGTTGTCTTCAGATTCTTCATGATTACCTGCATTTCGTGTTCCATATCTGCCAACATATTTAGCTCAATCAATACCCTGTTCACTGGATCACTCCAACTGATGGGAGTATTGCAACTCCACCCATAGGGTGTCTCAAACAAACTCATCCTCAAAGACTTTTTGTAACCATTATTATAAGCGAACTCGACCAACAAAAGATACACCTCCCATCTCCTTTGGTTGTGCATCACATACATCCTCAACATGTCCTCTAATATCTTGTTGATCCTCTATGTTTTTCCATCTGTTTGCAGATGATAAGTTGTCTTGAAGGTCAACTCGGTACCCAAACCTGTAAACAACTCTTTCCATAATCTAAAAGTGAACTTAGCATCCTTTTTTGACACTTCGAAACACCATGCAATCTGACCACATGTCTGATGAAGACTTGTGCTACATCACTGGATGAATAAGTGGACTTCACTGGAATGAAGTGTGTTGCCTTTGCCAACATGTCCACCACAACCATGATGGAATCATGTTGTCTAGATTTCCTTAGAAAAACTTTAATGAAATCCATGGAAATGACCTCCCATTTCCACTCTGGAATTAGAATCAGTTGTAGGAGTCCACTTGGGTGCTTACACTCTGCCTTCACCTGCTGGTAATCCAAGTACCTAGCCACAAAATCTGCCACATCCCCCGAGGGAGTGATTGTTCAGTTCATCTCCCGATGACGCTCCATCTTCTCTATTATTTATTTACACTAAATTATAGTTGTTCACCCAATCCCTATGATTAGGTGTCAACATTCCCCCCCTTAATCTGAAGGGATGTTGGTGAGTCCAAGCATCGTTCTAAATCTTTCAAGCTTTTCTCTTCCAAGCACTTTGGTGAAGATGTATGCAATTTGATCATTAGTGGAACAATGGCGGAGATGGATTGTTTTGGCCTCAACATGATGTCGAATCAGATGATATTTAGCATTGATGTGCTTCGTTTGATCATGGAACTTTGGGTTCTTGGCCAACTTTATTGCCGAGGTATTGCCAATCATGTGTGGAGTCAATTGTACTTATTTTACCTGCAAATCTTCAAGAATTTTCCTGAGCCACAAAATTTCTTTTGTTGCCTCAGCTGCTGCCACATATTCTGCCTCTGTTGTGGAATCTACTGGAACTTATTGTTTGCGTGATCTCCAGGAGACAACTCCTGATCCAAGACTCATAACATAACCTGAAGTAGATACCCCAGTTGCTTTGTTTCCATCGAAGTCTAAATTAGAGTATCCAATCAAGATGAAGTCGCCCACCTGTGTATACTTGATTCCAAAGTCTTGAGTTCCCTTCAAGTACTTTAGAACTCTTTTTGCAGTAGACCAATGTCCCTCACAAGGCTTTTGCATAAACTTGGAGAGGATTGCAACAACAAAAAAAATGTCTGGTTCAGTAGTAGTTAGATAGTTGAGACTTCCTACAAGTTGTCTATACTTTTTTGCATCCTCAAATTATTTTCCTTTAATGGATGTGAGCTTTAAGTTTTGTTCCATTGGATTAGTCAGAGGATTGCATTTAGTCATGCCAAACCTGTTCAATAGATCTCCAATGTACTTCTTTTGAGAAAGGAATATGGACTTCGTATGTTGAGTTACTTCAATACCAAGATAGTAATGAACATAGCCCAAATTAGTCATTTAAAAACCTTTCCTCAATTCCTTCTTTATGGATGAAATGTAGCTCTCATTGTTCCCTGTCATCAAAAGATCATCTACATATACCACAAGATATATAACTGTTTTTCCAACCTTCTTGACAAATAAAGTTGCATCATCAAGATCATAATGTTTGAAATTGAGTTTCAAAATATGCTCAGTTAGTTTTTCATACCAGGCTCGTGGTGCTTGTTTGAGGCCATACAAGGATTTCACAAGTTTGGATACTTTATGTTCTTGTCCTTTCTTAGAAAATCCTTCAAGCTGGGACATAAAAACATTCTCTTTTAGATCTCCATTCAAGAAAGCAATTTTTACATCCATTTGATGGAGTTTCTAATCATTCTGAGCTGCTAGGGCAAAGAGTGTCTGGACGGTAGCCCATTTTGCTGTGGGGACAAAAGTCTCCTCATAATCAACCCCTTCCTTCTGTGCAAAACCTTTTGCCACAAGCTTGGCTTTGTGCTTGTCAAGCGAGCCATCAGCTTTATACTTGTTCTTGTAGACCCACTTGCAGCCAATTGGTTTGGTTCCCAATGGAGGATCAACCAACTTCCAGGTGCCATTCTTTATTAAGGCATCATACTCCTTTTGCATTGATTCTTTCCATTCATCATGAGAAGCAACTTCTTTGAAGGAAGTTGGTTCAAAATCTGTAGAAAAAATTCAATTCACAATCATAAGAAACATCCATATCAATAGGTGAATCAGAGTCATCTACATCACCTCCATTTTGTCGGTTTGAATTTCTAGTTCCTGTCTTTCCAACCTCATCAGGATGAACAATTTCAAGTGTCTTTGTTAGCCACTTTGTGGGACCTTTCTTAGATGGTCTAGGCTGCTCCGTTGATTGAGTTGGGACTGAATCAAGATTGAGTCTCCCAATTCTGTCAATCACATCACTCAAATTATCATCCATTGTTGGAGTTTCATGCGGGGGAGAGAGTGCTTGAGAAGAAGATTCCATAGGTTGATCTAGTATAGGAAACCCCCTTCAAGATGTGGAATCTGATTATCAAATTCTTGAAATGGTTTTACATTTGTGAATATATCCAAGCGATCAAGTTGCCGCTCAACAACATTGTCAGTTTTAGATGATTCAAGAAAGATTACATCTCTAGATACAACAAACTTTTTATTGACTTCATAATAGAGACGGTATGCTTTGGAGGTGTTTGAATACCCCAGGAAGATACACTTACGACTTCTTGCACCAAGTTTGTTTCTATGTACCTTTGGTATCAAGGCATAATAGGTGGAACTAAAGACCCTGAGATGCTTTATTGAAGGAACATGCCCATACCACATTTCATATGGAGTCTTGTTTCTAATAGCATTAGATGGACATCTATTCTTTATATATGCGACACATAGAACAACATCAACCCGAAACATTATCTTTACATTTTTGAAGAAGAGCATGGAGCGTACCATATTTAAGATTGTCCTATTCATTATTTCAGCTACACCATTCTGTTGGGGATTATAAGGTACAATTGTTTGATGTTTGATCCCATGTTGGCAAAGATAGTTTTCAAATTCATTTGATGTGTATTCTTTTCCATTATCAGTGCGAATAGACCCAATATGAGATTGTGCATAATTTTCAATCCATTTATGAAAGTTCTTGAATGTTTGAAAAGCATCAGATTTGTTTTTCAATGAATAAACCCAACACATTCTAGTGTAGTCATCAATAAATGTCATCATATATTTATTTCCATTTGCATATGGAATAGGCATTGGACCACATAAATATAAATGAATGAGTTCAAGTTTTCTATGTGCTCTTGAATGTGAATCATGAAAAGACTGTTTGCTATGCTTTCCTAGAATGCAAGCATCACATTGCTTAAATTTCCTAGGAATTGTAGGCAAACAAGCAACACCATTTTTCTTCAACAAGTGAAGGTTGTCATAGTCCAAATTTCCAAATCTATCATGCCATAATAAATGTGATGGAAGTGTACCTTCTTCATAATGAGAATTGTATGAGAAATGTTGTGCACGAGAAGAGGTACCTTGTAGCTTGAGAAGCCTTTCTTCTTCTATTCTCCTCATGACAAGTGAGTGGTCAGCTACTTTTCTCACTTCAAGCTTGCCATCAAACATATGAATGGAGTGACCTTGCTTGCAAATGTGGACCAAGGATAGCAAGTTTCTCTTCAACTATGGGAGATATAGAACTGATGTAGAAGAAAGTCTGGAAGACCAGGCAATTTGAGCCTGATTGTGCCAAGCCCTGATGGCTTGATTTTTGATTGGTCTACAAAGTATACTGCTCCATCAACATTGTCAATAAATTCTTCAAAAAAATATTTTCTATGAGTCATGTGGTAAGTTGCTCCTAAATCAAGCAACCAATCATTTTTCCAAGAAGCAAGTGAAGCATGAAATAAGTCTTCATTTACTCCAATATTACAGTGTGTCACAACATAATGAGCGGATTCGGGTGCTTTACGTTTGTATGTGTCATTAGTTTTACCTTTGGGTTGATTTATTTGCTTCTCAATTTTGTCCCAAGGTATTTTGCATGTAGAGGCATCATGCGATCCATTTCTTTTGCAGCGTATGCAGTGCAAATCTTACTTTTCTCCTTGAGAGTGTTTGCCCCCCTGCTTCTGAAATATCTTCCTCTTCCTCTTCGACCACCTCTTCCTCTGGAGGAATCTTGAGCAGGATTATTTTCTTTATGAGTAAGGCATACAACCTTTTTAGAATATTCAGGGGTTGTCTTCTTTCCAAAAGCTCTCTCTCTTTCAACAAATTTTTTCACAAGAGAGTCAAACGTAATATCTTTGAGATTTCCATTTGCTTACAATGACTCAAGATAATTGGAGTAAGTAGGTTAAATTGCCTTGAGAAAAGTGATAAGAGGAATATCCAATTAAACCTTAATGGCTTTGATATCATGCATTATAGATTTTACTTCGAATGCAAGAGCAAGAGGATCATTATTTTGCAATTCAAGAGTGAAGAGTTTAATCATGAGTTGAACAACTTTAAGTGCAGAATGTGAGTCATAGAGTTCTTTCAGCTTTTGTAAGGCTTCGAAAGTATTTGAAAATGGAAAAATATGGCGACTCACCTCTTCACTTACAGATGCTACAATTAATGCATAGGCTTTTCTATTCTTATTTTCCCAAATGGCGAAATCTTTTTCAAAGGTAGGTTGTTCTGGTTCTTTGTCTCTGTCTCCAACACATACTCCTTTCCACAACTCATTGAAAATGAGGGTATGTTGTATCTTCTGGACCACTCAAGGTAGTTCTCCTTTCCACCGAGAACTACTCCCACAACAGATATGATTGAATGCATTGAAAAATTTGTCAATGATTGACCAAAATCAACAATACCGAAAGAACTATAATTCCAAGATAGTGAGATAATGAAACAATGTGGCTTTACATGTACCAAAACAGTGGCTTTATATACAAAAAACAGTGGCTTGGAATCCTTTATATATATATATATCAGCGTTATATAAAGAATTTAGTAGTGGCATTACAATGGAAACTGAGCCTGCATTCGTTTTGTTGTTGGAACAGCAGTGACATTACAATGAGGTCCATGCTCACCATTTTGCTTCAATCAGTAGCACACCACACACCAGCAGATATATCAATGCATGGGCTCCGGGCTCCCTTCACTTCACTTGGCTTTCCAATAGTTGAGGCACCACGGTTACACTGTGTTCCTCAGCAACAACACCTTGTCATTCTCCTCTCCTCAGCATAGTCTGCAAACCACCACTCAACAACATTCCCATTGTGTTATCAACGTACCAAACAATGCAGCATCAAACTTATAATCCAGTCTGAGAATGAAATTTGTCACAGGGAGAGGGTGTAGCAGAGGGATACTGGGGCCAAGTACAAGGAAGTGAAGGGAACTTTACAAATTTGCTTGCCAAGATAACAGTGAGGACAAAATATTCGTGAGAAGAATGACATCCCACGAAAATTTCAGATATGAAAAAAATGACAAGAAAAACCGAAGAGGGAGAGCGAGCAAGGAAATACAAAAAAATCAGTGCACATCTCGGGAATCAAAGACCTTGCCAGAGATTTTCCAGACCACCATTCTAGAACGAAACAATGCTAATGATAATAATAACAACACAGACATTGAAGATTACAGCAGAATGATGTTTCTTTGGCCGTGGCACTATCGACTGCAAGAGTTGTGAATGCGGTTGCGAAGGCGAAAGAGTCAAAGCACGTGGAGGTGAAGGCAAAGAATAATGTCAGAGATTATGTGAATGATAATATTTAATGGGCAGTGTTTAAACATTGGTAGCGTTTAATGGGTAGACTGTGGAGGGGGTAGTGGATAGACTGCAAAAAAATGGCAGAAGGGAGTTACAAGACTAGAAGGAGATGCCAAAAATGGAGTTGGCTTTGATACCATGTCAGGCCAGGCAATAACTACACCAAATCAATTCATAATTTATTCCTTCAGGTTGGTCTTTATTATATACATGAGGGAGAGACTGTTCACTTCATCTCCAAATGATTGTTCATATTTCTTATTATTTATTTACATCAATTACATTTATTCACCCAATCCTGATGATTAGGCGTCAACAACATATAACAAAGAAGAAGAATCAATACACACATGAAACACAGAAGAATACTCTAGGGAAAGTCTCAGCTAAAAACCCCACTATCTATATTATCATACAAGGTGGAAATATCTTAGGATTACACAAAGATTTAGCTCTCAAGCTATCCAACTCTCAGTACAATCCCTGATTGTTGCTCATAAACAGAATAGACAACACATATGAATTCCTTCAGTCCTCCAAGCCTCCTATTTCCTTATGCAGTTTTCCCTAGGTCCTCCAGTTGTAACTTGTGTGATTCTCACCTCACACACTGCTCTGACCTCTGTAGAAACTACACAATCCTAAAGGAATGAATTGCTTCTACATGCAAGAGATTTTCTTATAGGAAAATCCTAGCAACTGATAGTACATTGTCCCTGCCTTTAATCTCAACTGGGTCTTTGTCTGAACTAACATGCGTGAGTTATTTATGAGAAAATAATTAATTATTTGGAGAACACTAGTTGCATGCATGCATGTATTAACTGACTGAACTCACAATTTGTTCCGCCAACTGTTTGGAACTAATTTAACTAGAATTAACTCAGTTAACTAAGCTAACTAATTATGTTATGTTTTTAACCTGCAAGACGATACCAAAATACCAAATATGTGAAGAAATATACCCAGAACATAGAACAATAATAAATAATAGCAAGTATTTTATTATTCAGAAAGCAATGTTCACTTGCCTCTTCGAGGGGGCAACCTCTAATAGAGCTAAGCTCAATTACAAAATAAGACATGATGCCCCTCGAGGGGAGTCTCTATCCTTTGTATAGGATTCATACATGAAATACCATGGGGAAATACCATGGTTCTTATTAATACCATCTATCTAATACCATGGCCCATTTGCAACTAACTGTGGTCCCTTCATTAAATCCGGGTTAACCGCTTACAATTATTAATATGGGCTTTATTGACTCTATAGCTATGACTTGATCCTATTACATAAATAAGGGGGTTAGGGTTGGACCCTAACATGCCCTCCCCCATAAGAATAGCCTTGTCCTCAAGGCTGAAGCTGCAGAAACTGCTTAAGGATAGTAGCTGGTTCCCAGGTTGCATCTTCCAGAGAGGTGTCTTTCCATTTGACGAGGACTTCTTTGATCGTGTGACCACGTAGGTGTCGTTCTCTTGTGTTAAGAAACTATTCAGGCTGGAGCCAGATTGATCCTTATTTATCCACTCCAGGTAGATTGGTTTGAATTCCGCAATGGTTCCCAATCACTTTCTTGAGGCATGATACATGGAAGACTTGATGGATTTTTGTAGTGGGTGGAAAAGCTAGCTTGTAGGCAACTTCTCCAATGCGTTGAAGTACTTGATACGGTCTGTATAATTTTGTAGATAATTTTTGACAACCCTTGTCTTTGAGTGATGTTTGCTTATATGATTGCAGCCTCAAAAATACCCGATCCCCTTCTTTGAATTGGCGTTCTGAACGAAGTTGATCTGCCTGTTGCTTCATGCGGTTCTGGGCTTGATGAAGATTCTCTCGAAGGTGGGCCAACATGGTTGTGCAGTTCTATAAGAGTTGATCCACTGCTTGTACCTTCGAGAATTCCTTGATATAAGAAGTAGGGGAAGGAGGGAGTTGAACATAAACTGCTTCATATGGAGTCATTTTGGTGGTGGCATGATAGTTGGTGTTATACCACCATTCGGCTAGAGGTAACCACTATACCTAGAGATGTTTCTTTTTTGAAGTGAAACACCTAAGGTAGGTCCCTAGACATTTGTTGACTGCTTCAGTTTGACCATCAGTTTGTGGATGATAAGAAGTACTGAGTTGTAGTTGGGTACCTTGTAGCTGGAAGAGCTCCTGCCAAAAGTTACTAGTGAAGATCGGGTCACGATAAGACACAATGGAAGTGGGCATGCCATGCAATTTGAAAATCTGATCCATGAAAGATTGAGTGACCAAAGTCGGTGTAAAAGGGTGGGGTAGGGCGCAAAAATGAGCATACTTAGAAAGTCTTTCCACAACCACCATGATGACTGGATTGTTTCCTGACTTTGGAAGACACGTAATGAAATCCATAGAAATCTCCATCCAGATTGAGGACGGGATGGGAAATTTATCTTGGACTGTCAACTTATTGAGGGCCCTGAAGTCTGGACAGATATGCTATTCCCCATCTTTCTTGAGCACCATGACCACCGGTGAGGAATAAGGCCTAATGTTGGGATGAATGACGCCTGCTTCCAAGATTTCCTTGATTATTTTTTCAATTTCATTCTTTTGGGCGAACGGATATCTATATGGGTGCACATTTGGTGGTTAGGCCCTTGGGACCAAAGTAATGCTATGATCATGTTCCCCTCTCGAGGGTGGAAGGTCATGATGCTTGTCAAAGACTGGAAGATGGTTGTTTAAGATCTGTTGCATCTCAAGATGAATATGAGGAGAATTGGGTTCGAAGGCCTGGATGGCATTGAATTGAGCTATAACTCCCTAGTGGCCCTTTTTTAACAATTTTTCCATCTGATGTGAGTTGATGATAGAGGAAGCTCCCGCCTGGAGTCTGCGGAAGGTATGTGTGTGGTTGTTCTGCTTAAAGCTCATATATAACTCCTGGAAATCCATTGTGATTGGGCCAAGTGTGCACAACCATTCAACACCGAGGACAATGTCACACCTTCCCATGTGTATGGCAAACATGTGGGTCTTTAACTAATAACCCCCCATTTGAAGTTTGACATTTTCAGGACAGCCTTCACATTTCATTGTCCCCCCATCAACAATTTGGACCTGGAAGTTAGAAACTGCTCAGAAAAAACAATGCACTGCTTCCACGACTCTTTGATGGATAAAATTATGTGTACTTCCACTATCAATCAAGACTACTACTGGCTGATGCTTAATAAAACCTCTGATTTTGAGAGTTTGGAGCGAAAAAATCTCTGCCAAAGCATGCAACGAGATAAATGGTTCTTCAGGTACATTGTCCTACTAGTTGTCCTCATTTTCCTCCTCTGGTTCCTCAAGTGGTGGGGCTTCCTCTGATGAACTATGATTAGTAGCATCAATTTGAAAGAATTTGGGCTCCTTGCATTTGTGCTCGGGGGAGTATTTCTCATCACAGTAGTAACATAGTCCTTACTTTCTTCTTTCCACCATTTCTGCTGGTGACATCTTTTGAACCTTGAGTGTTTGGGTAGTGTTTTGAGCCTATGGGGGGCGACCATTGGCAATGAAATTTGGGCGATTGGACTGGGCCGCTAACGCACGTTCTACTTCATGAGCTATCCGACAAGCCTGCAGCCATGAGCTAGGGTGGTGCAGTCGGACGTGGGCTTGTATGGCTTCTTTGAGACCATTGACAAAACATTCCACGTAGAACTCATTGTGTAGACCTCCAGTGCAAAAAGTTAAGGCTTCAAACACGGAAATATATTCATTCATTGTTCCTGTCCGTCGGAGCTTAGTGAGACGACCCACAAAATCAGATTCATGGTCAAAGCGATCCATAAGAGCTTTTTTTGAATTTCTCCCAGGTCAAGGGCCTTCCATAGAAATGTTGATGCCATTGCCACCATTGCCATCTTTCATTGTCTAAGTACATGATACCCACACTAAGCTGAGTCGCATCATCTAGGAGGTAATTCAGTGTGAAATATTGCTCCATTTGTGCTATCCATGCGGCCAGGTGAGAGCCATCAAATTTATACATGTCCATCTTGGGTGGTTGCGGATGGGATTGTTGGTGGGTGCCAAAGAGGTGAAGAGACTAGCTAGACTTGCCCTCAATGTTTTCATTGCCAATATATGCCTCCGTGCGTGCCTCCACCTTGCACTTAGCAAGTGTTGCATTTAATTTCTGCAACTGCAACATGACCTCGTTCAATGTTGATTCAAGTTTGTCGATCCTCTCATTCGCCATAGCTTGAGCTCTAGTTTGTACCATGCACCGATCCGATGTACTGGAAATTTAGGACCGCCTAGATTTTTTGGCACTAACAATTGAATGGTATCACCTTGCTTAGCTCGTCGTCCTGATTTTGATGGGCTAAGTCACCAATAGGCGCCCTGGGGGGTCTCAGACTTGCTTTTTTTTTTTTTTTGTTACTTCGAACGAAGTTTTACTCCTTGCTTAGGAATATTGCAGTAGCCAAATCCTAGAAATTTCAATGCTGCCAAAAGTCCTGCAAAAATCACACCTAGGTATAGGAACCCACACAACTACTCAGATCTAGATGGCGAATCTGATGGATCTAAGAGATCTGAATGGCTGATCTGAGAGATCTGAATGGCTAATCTGAGAGATCTGAACGGGAGAACTGATTACTGTTGCGGATCTAATGGATTTGAGAGATCTGATCTGGCAAAGATTATGCGTGATCCAGAGATAGATCAAGGAGAAATGGTCACCAGAAGTGTCAGGTGCTACAGATCGCAATATACATAAGGGTCTAATAGTAGTACTCGGCCCAATTTTTCAGGGCACTAACCAAGGAGGATCAACCATACCCTTAGCCGTACAACCTGACTACCTTATCGTACGCGTGAGTAATCTCTCTGAGTGCTGTTCTCGATGTACTATAGCAGCAAGACAGTCGATGGTTTATCTATGGCGAGGTTTCAAGGGAGCTAGGGGGCTTCCGATATACCCAAAGGACACTTGGAAGACAGTTCGTGCATGGTTCTGTTTAATGCGCTACTACTCGAAGGGGTACCCGTAGGGGTTACAAGGGAGTCCAACAAGCGTGACCACCTCTTGTATTTCCTACATGCATGCCTCCCCAAATCCGAAGGTTTATGCGCTCAACGACAAATCCTGTGGTTTAAAGACGCCGGAACACATCTCTAGCTAAAAAACAATTCACTGAAAATTGGAGATCCCACCAACCCTGGAAAGCGCTTTGATACCACTTGTTATGCTCTTAACCTGCAAGACAATACCATAATACCAAATATGTGAACAAATATTCCCAGAACATAGAACAATGATAAATAACAGCAAGTATTTTATTATTCAGAAAGCAATGTTCACTTGCCTCTTCGAGGGGGCAACCTCCAATAGAATTGAGCTCAATTGCAAAATAAGAAACGATGCCCCTCGAGGGGATTCTCTATCGTTTATATAGGATTCATACATGCAATACCATGGGGAAATACCATGGTTCTTATTAATACCATCTATCTAATACCATGGCCCATTTGCAACTAACTATGGTCCCTTCATTAAATGCGAGTTAACCACTTACAATTATTAATATGGGCTTTATTGACTCTACAACTATGACTCGATCCTATTACATAAATAAGGGGGTTAGGGTTGGACCCTAACGAATTACAACTCAAATACAACTCATCCTTATCTCCTTAATTAAGAGATAACTTCCTCAATCAAAGGGATAACTGTTGCATGACTTCACAAAGACTTCATGTTTGAATTTCTCCAACTAATTAACTCAAGATGAATTAATTAATTATTTTTCAAACAGCTGGTGAGACTAAATTCAAATTTTAATTCTCAATTTTAATTCAAGGGAAAATTAAAATTGGAATATATCCTGAAATGCTATATATAGCAATGTTATTTTTAGCATTTCTTGTTGCTATTTTCAACACCTAGTGCCTCACAACCATAAATAATCCCCAACTCTAAGATAGCTCCATTGCATCACCCAAGTTGCACAAAATTTGTTACCTTCTCCACCTCTTGCTTCAATTACACACCCCCTCTAGGGCCCAGAGCTTGCCATCGACTCAGTGAGGACAAATAACAAGCAAAGGGAGGTTGAGGACCAACCCTCACCTACTCTCCAACCTTCATTGGTGTGATCTATAAGCTTCATACTACTGGAGTTATATAGAAAATTCCAATTGTTGTTATGTATGCCACTGTATGCGGGGGCAAGTCGTGCCCCTCCAAGCTTTAAATGCACCTTATGTCTAGGGGGTGTTGAGAACTACACCCAAAGCCCCCATCTCATCACTATTAACACCCCTATCGAGGGGATAAGCAATTCAAATTATTAAGATTATTGTAAAGCAAATCAAATGATTAAAAAATGATAAAAATGTGTGAATGGAGATGAAATATTATCAAATTAAAACAAATTCAAAAAAAGTTGAGTTATTTAGTTTATGAATTTTAAAATATATATATTTTTTAATATAGTAATCAAACAAAATTTCCTTTAAACATGGGTTTAAAATATTATTGTTCTTATAAAAATGGGATTAAAGTAGTCCCCTAATTATAAGACTACTATGATCATCACTCTTTTAGTTAAGTTATAGGAATTATGTTGGGAAAAAGATAAGTTATGGCTAGCAAACTAAGGAAAAAGATATAAAGGCCATACTACATTTGGGAGTTATCTTTCAATTTTGGACCACGTTGTTACACTTTGAATCCTTGTAAAGGAGTGTCATAATAATAAAATTAACTACTTTTGTTGTTTTGTTGACTTTAAAAACTCATTTGACACAATTCCTCGAATTAACCATTGGAATACATTAAGCGTTAAAAGTTCCTTTCGAGTTACACATTTCATCAATAAGGTTGTTGTTGGGATGGGATCCCCAGGGGTAGAGTTGAATTAACTTAGTCAAGTTGTGTAAAGAATTTTGTAAAATATGTAAAGTATCCACGAAATGTGGATGCAGAGTGCGCAGATAGATAGGAGTCAAAGGGGTCTTAGCCCCTTGTTTTGGTCAGTTTTGAAGACTCACCCATGAGCTGAGGGCCATGGTATTGTATTAGAAAATCTATAAATAGTTGAGTCATAGTGAGTCTTAGAGATAACTGGGGATAGATAAGAATAGAGAGATGAACAAATGAATGATATTGTAAGAGGTTGATATATAGGAAGGTCTTTTCCTGTCAGTAGTAAAGGAAAGGCTTTGAAACTGATTGCATGGAGGCGTAGAAGAGTACATAGCTGAGTGCGTGGACCCCTGCAACTAAGTGCGCAGGGTAGTTGAAGTCTATACTCGAAAGATTCTGATTAATAAAGATTGATTTTGGGTTGGAAATAATTGCATTTTTGATTTATATGTTTATCTGTTTATCTTCTTATATCACTCTGAATATTGTCTTCTTGAATTAATGTGTCTTACGTGCACGAATTGGGTTAATTGAATATGTTTATGCTTAATAAGATGATTGAATGATGTACGCAAAGTTCTAGATCTAAACTAAGTTGGTTTTGGATAAGGAAGATAGGTCCGCGTGATGACAGATCTAAAGCCCAAAAACCTTAGAATACCTATCTATGTGCGTGAAAGTAGAAGTTCTATGCTCTTAGGATTTGAATAAGGCAATTGATTGGTTTCACGAAGGATTGAAAGTAATTACGGTTGAGTTTAGGGTTTAAGCTCTGTCCAAAGGTTAGATCTGCGTGGAAGAAGATCTAAGGCACTAAAAGACATCACACTAGTCTCTAGACGTAGAAACCTGGTTCTTGCATCCCCCAATATTGCTTCGGGTGAGACTGTGGCCTGCGCTATGCAGGTTATTGCCGAAAGGGCCAGCAGTGTATGGTTTTCTTAGTTAGTGCAACTAACTTGGAACTTGGGTCAGGATCCCCTAAGCCAACAAATGGTTCCATTGTTAAGACTATTATCTGCTTAAAAGAGATGTGTGATGTCGCATCATTGGAATCTGACTAGGAAAGAGATTGAAAAGTGGTTAGATCGAAAGATTCACAAGTTTGCGGCTCAAGAAAACAGGAATCCACGCCTATCAAAGGAGGATTGGTTGAACAGATATCTGTATATAGAGTTACATGAAATTTTCTTTTTCACCTCCCAATTGAATTATATGAGTGGTTAGCCAAATTGATAGACAGTTAAGGAAGATGGAAACTCAATAGTCTTATAGTGTGGACTCTAGAATTGTTGTGACGACTAGAGGCATCTAAAAACAAGATCGCGCGGGTTGTCGATCATTGGCTTGATCGAATTCTAGGAGGATTTGCTACTGAATTTGCAGTTGACACCTTAGTTAGCTATAGCAAAGCGGACCAAAGATTCTTCAAAGGATGGCAAGTTAAGTACTTAAGGTCATTGAATACTTGGATTAAAATGCTATTATGTGAAAAGTGGGTAATACCATTACCTTGATGTTTGGAGCTATGCGAAGTGGAATATTCTATAGAAGTCATGATAGATCAGGTCCAGAGTATAGTCCATTGATTGAGCCTCCTTCAAGTGACGACGAAGGGGCGGTGCTGACACCGCAAAGCGTTGTTCAGTTAATAACTAAGGGTATTCCAAGGATATCTCATCCATCCACTCCACCTCCACCACCATCGCATACACCTTCACCTACACCTCTGCCTCCGCCTCCATCTCCACCATTCATCATGGCGAACGTAATGAAGATGTCGATCTTCAAAGGAATAAGAAGTGAAGATCCAAAGCAATTTTGGTTTGTCACGAATGTTGTATGGATAGCGCAAAAAATCACCGATGATAATATAAAGAAGGTGCAGTTGGTTACCACCTTGCAGGATCACACACTAACCTGGTACATTAAGTATTGCACTGATAATACTCAGGCATCGTTAGCAGAGACTCAGACAACTTTGAACAAAGAATTTAGCAAGCCTAAATTTGAGGTGCAGTCGGTAATTGAATTTAAGGAGATCATAATGAGAGTCAATGAGACACCTTGGGACTTTGATCAGAGGTTGAAATGCCAGATAAGACAGGCTAACATGAAAATCTCAGATACCCAGCATCACGACTGGTTTATCACATCGCTTTTTTCCGCATTTAAGAATCCCTCTGTCACAATAGAATATAGCCACACAAGAAAAAGCATTGTAGATATCGATGAGGTTGCATGATTGCCTATTCAAGATACAAACTTGGGGGTACAATAGATTCACTCGCAAATAGCGAGCCTACACCTAGAATTACAGAGTCTAAAGAAAGAAAAGGAGGCTAAGCTAGAAGTGCACGCAGAGGTTTGGTGCTTGAAGTGCAAGGGCCATAGGCATGATAAAGATCATTGTCTAGTATATGTTAATTATCTTATAGGGGGGGGGCCAACCCCCTTGAAGCTAGAAGCCCCAACCAGGTCAAGTGCAGGAGCTGCGCTATGGTGCGCCATTTGTCAAGTCACTTGGCAACATGTAACATATAATTTCCACTTATTTCAGAAGTTCATTCAGACACCCTAGCAGCTGTTTTTAAATTTTTGTAAATCTGTGGGCCATGATGAGCATCATTGTCGAAGTTATGAACTAATGATGGAAAGAAACCCTACTTACCATATGCAGGAAGAAACCCGACTTCAGGATCTTGCCATAGGAGGAGCATGTGAGGCTTTTCAAGGCTAAGGAAGAGGACGAGGAGGAGGTCCTGGTTGAGGTCGTGGTCATATTATCTGCTACAATTGCGGACAATCGTGGCACTGCGCATGAGATTGCCTAAATTCTACACACCCTTCATGTCAATACCGTAGAAAATTCGACCATGTCATAGAATAATGTTGGTGCTAATAGCTAAAATGAAAGAGAAGAAAAAGTAGCCTACGCAGAATTTACAAATGATGAGGGTTGAGCCCTGCGAGGAGGATCAGAACATTAATATTGTACGAAGAAGTGGTATGACTATTAGCACATATAAAGGTAAGTAGCCTGAAGAAGACGGATGGGTTTGCAAAGCTCCTGAGAAAGAAGTTACACCCACAGTACGTACAGCGCCAAGGTCACCTAGGCCTAAACAGTCTGTTTCTAATGAAAAGAAAAAGAATTCGGTCGTTGAACCAGTGTGCCACTCACCCTAGAAACATTTGTAGGAGGTGCGGAAGAAGGGAAAAATGGATAAGCAAAAGCAACCTTTTTTGCTACTAGACCTAGATGAAGAGGAACTCCAACAGGGAATTGAGGAGTTGGATGCCAAGGATGTGTAACCAATCACTATGCTTCTGGCATATGTGCTTCCGTGAAGAGGACGGAAGAAGGTGACCAAAGACCTTGATTCTAGCAAATTTTCAATTTCTATGTCATTGCTCCTAATTGAAGTTCAATTTGAGGGTACACTCTTATAGCGCATACCAGCGCTAAAGATATAAGACTGAGACCTTGCTAACCAAGAGAAATTCCCACATTTAGTCACAAATCAATATATGACCCGCATATACTATGAAGATACAAGGGTCACGAAGTTAGAACCAATGAAATGTGTTCACAGAGTTCAGCTAGCAAGGCTTTTACACATGTTGTTCGTACCTCATTTTCACCACTCCAATATCAATACGGTGTGTGTGCGCCAGTTGTTGACATTAGTACATTATGGGTGTCTATGGTTAAGTGAGCCTATCCCCATCACGGATATGTTAATCACAGGATTACGAAACTTCCCTATAAAGGAGCAGACCAAGAAAAAGAGCTTGTTGTAAAATCACTAGAAAAACAGTTGCAGACCGCATAAAGACCGAGTACGGGGTGGTAAAGGGAAAGTAAAAATATTCTATCCACTCCATAAAAAGCCAAGCAGTACAATTTTCCAGGCAGATCCTTGCAGGAAAGATAATTCTGAAATGTCGCATGGATGAAGTGCCCGCGCTGGTCATATCGCTAGCCGCGGAGTGTGCAAACGGGGTCCAATATAACTGGGCCCAATATCTCTATAAGGAATTCTTGGCCAACTGTCACAAGGAGCAAGAGAAGAGTCAGTCATTCCATTGTGCTTGGCTCTTATTGCTAATTGTTTTGGTGGCATGGAGGCTTCCGGAGGACAGTCAGTTCCCTCCGCTAAATGAGACCCTCCCAAAGGCAGTGAAGTTTACTTCGCTGTGGAAGACAAAAGATGCAGCACAAAGTACATAATCCAAGGTTTTTGGGTTTTCATGGAGATGGACATCCATGTGGTTGTAAACCAAAGGCCAAGGTTATCTCCCACCTTATTCAAGCAACTAAGGGCCTTCGCAGACTTTAAGGCAGACTTTCACAATGTCTGGATCCGCGCGAGGAAAGACCCTCAAGAGGTATGTCACAAGCTTCCTTACTTGGTGGCCAACATGGATGTATAGGAGGTTGTGGGTGGATGGCCAGTAGAGTGGTGCGAGCCTACCCAATTGGATGTCAGGACGAGCAAAGCAGGAGAAATCTCCTTTGCGCAAACCTCTACCACGAAAAAGAAGAAAGAACAAGAATCGAAAGTCGCGCGAGAGAAGGTTGCCAAGTAGAAGAAAAAAGAAGTTTTTGCTAAGGCAGCTGCGGAGAAAGAGCAGGTTGTGAAGGAGCACACTGCTAAAGAGCATGTTGAAAAGGAAAAAAAGGATACCGAAGCAAGCGACAGATCTACTTCGCAGCACACTGATGAGCATGAACTATCTCCACAGGGCGGTGATGGGGGAGAGGAGGTATCCACCCCCTCTAAATTACAAAATTGCACCAAGGATCCTGCAACAGGTCCGTGAAAGAAGTGGAAATCCCATAAGAAAGTGTAGGTGGATACTCTTGTGCTCATAGAGGGTGATTTAGATGAAATCGACAACAAATTTAGAGATACCACATCAAAGCTATGGTCACGCTTCTAACAACAGTATATGCAAACACTAGGAAGTGTTCAGAAGGATTTGTGCGAACTGCAGATCCACGTGAGCGTGGGGCAAGAGAGCGTGGTGTAAGAAATCCAGACTCAAGCGAACATTAGTGTTCTCGAAGTGGAACAGACGATGGACCTAAGGATCATTCCTTTACTAGAAGGATCCTTGCGAGCAGATAACCAGGAAGACCACAATGCACTAGAAAAGATTAAGGCTATTGGGATCAATGTAGTTGCGTTGCCACTCCAGACCCTCCACGTAATTCATCAAGGGGTATCCGATGAATTACAGATCAAGGAGAAGTGCGCCCTTGTGGTCCTTAGTGAGTGTAAAGTAAACAATGCACAGATGTATGAGGAGAAGACACAGGTGCTAAAGGAGAAAGAGGAGATGCAAGCGTGAAGCACAAACCTAGAGATAGTAATTGAGCAGGCCTATCAAATAGTTATAGAATTGCATATCCCAGATGATGCACAAGCCACAACGAAAGTCAGGAAGTTAGATGTTGGAGTGCATGATGCCAAGGATGAGGTTGGGCGTGTCACTTTTGAATTCCAGATGCAGATATTCGAACTCAAGCTCAAGTTTCAACCAACCACACCGCCAAAAGTTTAGGAACAAAGAGGGCAACTATAAAAGAGTCCATGGGTCAACTAGATGTCACAGTTCAGGGTTGCGAATAGCTATTCACTCATGCAATGGGCCTATGGGATACACTGCAAGAGGATCCTATGTTGCAACAATTGAACACAGAGATAAGAGAAGCGCAACAACAATATGATGAGATCAGTACGACAGTGCAGATGTTGGTGCCTGTCCATCACTTCGCGCACTTGCAGGAAGGCAAGGTGATGTTGATACAGATCCAGGAGTTGTAGAAAAATTAGTCCTTGCTAAGAGATCGACTTCAGCCTTGGACAAAGGATGCCAGCCAACTTTCACAGAACATTCATGAGAAGTTGAGGCCATGCACCAAACCTAGAGGACTATGCCACTTGAAGTAGAGGGGCCAACCACAAAGAAACTGGTCTAGGAGGTACAACAAGTAGCAGAACAAAGTACCGCAGAGCTTTAGGCTTTGACCAAGGAATTTAGCGATCTCTGTTAGAAAGTGGAACAAGTAGTTGAGTGACTCGAGGGCGAGTCATGGTCTTTGTGTTGGAGTCTTGTCGGGATGGGGTCCTCAGGGGTAGAGTTGAATGAACTTAGTTAATTTTTGTAAATAATTTTGTAAAAGATGTAAAGTCTCTGTGAAATGTGGATGCGAAGCGTGTAGATAGATAGGAGTCAAAGGGGTTTTATCCCCTTGTTTTGGTTAGTTTTGAAGACTCACCCATGAGCTGGGGGCCATGGTATTGTATTAGAAAAGCTATAAATAGTTGAGTCATAGTGAGTCTTAGAGATAATTGGGGATAAATAAGAATAGAGAGATGAACAAATGAATGATATTGTAAGAGGTTGATAGACTGGAAGGTTTGTTCCTATCAGTAGCGAAGGAAAGGATCCACAGATGAGTGCGCAGAGGCCTAGAAGAGTCCATAACTGAGTGCATGGACCCCTGCAGCTGAGTGTGCAGGGTAGTTGAAGTCTATACTAGAAAGATTTTGATTAATAAAGACTAATTTTGGGTTGGAAATACTTGCATCTATGATTTATCTGTTTATCTACTTATATTGCTCTGAATATTATCTTCTCGAATTAATGTGTCTTACATGTGTGAATTGGGTTAATTGAATATGTTTATGCTAAATAATATGATTGAATGATGTACACGAAGTTCTAGATCTAAACTGAGTTGGTTTTGGATAAGGAAGATAGGTCCATGTAACGGTAGATCTAAAGCCTAGAAACCCTAGAAGACCTATCTATGTGTGCGAAAGTAGCAGTTCTATGCTCTTAGGATCTAAATAAGGCAATTGATTGGTTTCACGAAGGATTGAAAGTACTTAGGGCTAAGTTTAGAGCTTAAGCTCTGTCAGAAGGTTAGATCTGCATGGAAGCAGATCTAAGGCACTAAAAGACATCACACTAGTCTCTGGATGTAGAAACTTGGTTCTTGCATCCTCCAATACTAATTCAGATGAGACGATTGGCGCTACGTAAGTTGTTTCCGAAAGGGCCAATAGTGCAAGGTTTTGTTGGTTGGCGCAACTAACTTGGAACCTAGGTTAGGACCCCCTAATACAACAACTGGTTTCGTTGCTGGGACTAGGATCTACTTAAAAGATAAGTGTGATGTCGCATCATTTGAATTTGACTAAGAAAGAGATTGAAAATTCGTTAGATCGAAAGATTCACGAGTTTGTGGTTCAAGAAAACAGTGATCTACGCCTATCGAAGGAGGATTGGTTGAACATATATTTGTATACAGAGGTACATGAAATCTTCTTTTTCACCTTCCCAATTGAATTATATGAGTGCTTAGCCAAATTGACAAACAGTCAAGGAAGGTGGAAACTCAATAGTCCTATAGTGTGGACTCCAAAATTGGTGCGATGACTAGAGGCATCTAAAAATAAGATCATGCGGGTTGTCAATCATTGGCTTGATTGAATTCTGGGGGGATTTGTTACTGAATTTGGAGTTGACACCTCAGTTAGTTATAGCGAAGAGGGGAAAAGATTCTTCAAAGGACTGCAAGGTAAGTACTTAAGGTCATTAAATACTTGGATTAAAATTCTATTATGTGAAAAGAAGGTAATGTCATTACCTTGATGTTTGGAGCTACGTGAAGTGGAATATTCTTTAGAAGTCGTGATAGATCAGGTCCAAAGTATAGTCCATTGATTGAACCTCCTTCAAGTGACAAAGAAGGGGTGGTGTTGACACCGCGAAGCACTGTTCAATTAATAACTCAGGGTATTCCAAGTATATCTCATCCATCTACTCCACCTCCACCTCCACCTCCACTGCCACCACATACACCTTCACCTACACCTCTTCCTCCACGTCCACCATTCATCATGGTGAACACAATGAAGATGTCGATCTTCAAAGGAATAGGAAGTGAATATCCAGAGAATTTCTGGTTTGTCGTGAATGTTGTATGGACAACGCAACAAATCACCGATGATAATATAAAGAAGGCGCAGTTGGTTACTACCTTGCAAGATTATGCACTAACCTGGTACATTAAGTATTGCGTGGTAATCCTCAGGCATTATTAGTAGAGACTCAGACAACTTTGAAAAAAGAATTTAGCAAGCCTAAATATGAGGCACAATCGGTAATTGAATTTAAGGAGATCCTAATGAGAGTCAATGAGACACCTTAGGACTTTGATCAGAGGTTGAAGTGCTAGATCAGATAGGCTAACATGCAAATCTCAGATACCCAGTATCGCGACTGGTTTATCGCATTTCTTTTGCCACATTTAGGAATCCATTTGTCACAACAAAAGATAGCCACGCAAGCATAAGCATTGGAGTTCATGATAAGGTTGCACACATTGCCTATTCAGGATACGAACCTGGGGGTACAACAGATTCACTCAATGGCAAGCCTGCACCTTGAATTACAGAGTCTAAAGAAAGAAAAGGAGGCTAAGGCAGAAGTGCATGCAGAGGTTTGGTGCTTGAAGTGCAAGGGCCATGGGCACGATAAAGATCATTGTCCAGTATATGTGAACTATCTTATAGGAGGAGAGCCAGCCCCCTTGAAGCCAGAAGCCCTAGTTGGGCCGAGTACATGAGCTGCACTATGGTGTGCCATTTGTCAAGTCATTAGGCAACATGCGATAGATAATTGCCACTTACTTTCACAATGTATGGATCCGTGCAAGGAAATACCCTCAAGAGGTATGGCACAAGTTGCCTTACTTGGTGGTTGACACAGATGTATAGGAGGTTTTGGTTGGATGGCCAGCAGAGTGCCACGAGCCTACCCAATTGGATGTCGGGATGAGAAAAGCAGGAGAAAGCTCCCCCACACAGACTTCTGTCACGAAAAAGAAGAAAGAACAAGAACATGCATTCACACGGGAGAAGGCTACCCAATAGAATAAAAAAGAAGATGTTGCTAACGCAGCTGTGGAGAAAGAGTGGGTTGCGAAGGAGCATGTTGCTAAAGAGCATGCTGAAAAGGAAAAAGAGGATATCGAAGCAAGCAACAGATAAGCTTCACAACACATTGATGAGCATGAACTATATACACAGGGTGGTGATGGGGGAGAGGAGGTATCCACCCCCTTTAAATTATAAAAGCACACCAAGAAGCCCACAATAGGTCTGTGAGAGAAGAAGAAATCTGATAAGCAAGTGCAAGTGGATCCTCTTGTGCTCACAGAGGGTGATTTAGATGAAATCAATGACAAAGTTAGAAATACCATGTCAGATCTATGGTCACACTTCGAACATAAGTATATGCAGACACTAGGAAGTGTCCAAAAGGATTTGCGGGAGCTGCAGATCTAGGCCAGTAGGATCCAGGCAAGCGTGGGGCAAGTGAGCGTGGTGCAAATGAGCTTGACTCAAGCAAGCGTGAGTGTTCCCGAAGTGGAACAGACGATCGACCTAAGGATGATTCATTTACCAAAAGGATCCTTGTGAGTAGATAACCAGGAAGACCATAACGCACTAGAAAAGATCAAGGCTATTGGGATCAATGTGGCGCGTTGCTGCTCTAGTCCATCCATGCATTGCATCAAGGGGTATCCGATGAATTTAAATTAGGGAGCAGTGCGCCCTTGCAGGCCTCAGTGAGTGTAAACTAAACAATGCACATATGTACGAGGAGAAGACACAAGCACTAAAGGAGAAAGATGAGATGCAAGCGCGAAGCACAAACCTAGAGACAATCATTGAGCAGGCATGTCAAACAGTTCCAGAATTGCATATCCCAGACGATGCACATGCCATGACGAAAGTCAGGAAGTTAGTTGTTGTAGTGCACGATGCCAAGGATGAGATTAGGTGCGTCACTTTTGAATTCCAGATGCATATTTCTGAACTCAAGCTCAAGCTTCAACTAACCACACCACCATAAGTTCAGGAACAAAGAGGCACAACTATAAAAGAGTCAACGGATCAACTAGATGTCGTAGTTCAGGGTTGTGATTAGTTATTCACTCAGGCAATGGGCCTATGGGATACACTGCAGGAGGATCCTACGATGTAATAGTTGAACACAGAGATTAGGGAAGCACAACAACAATATGATAAGATCAGTATGGCAATGCAAACATTGGCGCCAGTCCAGTGCTTTGCATGCTTGTAGGAAGGCAAGGCGATCTTGATACAAATCCAAAAGTTGTAGAAAAAACAGTCCCTGCTAAGAGACCAGCTTTAGCCTTGGACAGAGGAAACTAGCCAACTTTCATAGAACATTCATGAGAAGTTGAAAGCCATGCAGTAGACCTAGAGGACTATGCAACTTGCAGTAGAGGGGCCAACCATAGAGAGACTAGTCCAGGAGGTACAACAAGCAACATAACAGAGTACCACAAAGCTTCAAGCATTGAGCAATGCATTCAACGATCTCCACCAGAAAGTGGAACAACCAACTGAGTGACTTGAGGGAAAGTCACGATATTTGTGTTGGCGGCCTATTGGGATGGGTCCCTAAGGGTAGAGTTGAATTAACTTAGTCAATTTTTGTAAAAGATGTAAAGTCTCCGCGAAATGTGGATGCAAAGAGTGCAGATAGATAGGAGTCAAAGGGGTCTTAGCCCCTTGTTTTGGTTAGTTTTGAAGACTCTCCCATGAGCCGGGGCCCATGGTATTGTATTAGAAAAGCTATAAATAGTTGAGTCATAGCCAGTCTTAGAGATAACTGGGGATAGATAAGAATATAGAGATGATCGAATGAATGATATTGTAAGCGGTTGATATACATGAAGGTTTGTTCTTGTCAATAGCAAAGGAAAGGCTCCGCAGAGGCTTAGAAGAGTCCACAGTTGAGTGAATGGACCCGTCCAGTTGAGTGCATAGGGTAGTTGAAGTCTGTACTAGAAAGATTATGATTAATAAAGGCTGATTTTGGGTTGGAAATACTTGCAGCTATGATTCTGTTAATCTACTTATATTGCTCTGAATACTGTCTTCTTGAATTAATGTGTCTTACGTGTGCGAATTGGGTTAATTGAATATGTTTATGCTTAATAAGATGATTGAATGATGTACACAAAGTTCTAGATCTAAACTGAGTTAGTTTTGGATAAGGAAAATAGGTCAGTGCGACGATAGATCTAAAGCCTAGAAACCCTAGAAACCTGTCTATGTGTGTGAAAGTAGCAGTTCCATGCTCTTAGGATCTGAATAAGGCAATTGATTGGTTTTGCGAAGGATTGAAAGTACTTAGGGCTGAGTTCAGGGTTTAAGCTCCGCTAGAAGGTTAGATATGTGTGGAAGAAGATCTAAGGCACTAAAATACATCCCACTAGTCTCTGGATGCAAAAACTTGGTTCTTGCATCCCCTAATACTGCTTCGGGTGAGATTGTAGCCTGCGCTACGCAGGTTGTTTCCGAAAGGCCCAACGGTGTAGGGTTTTGTTGGTTGGTGCAACTAACTCCAAACCTGGGTCAGGACTCCCTAAGCCAACAGTTGTATGAGAGCATTATTGCCAAGTTTAGACATATTAAGAGCTAGTCAAAAGATAATAACTATAATATTGGAGTTAAAAAAGGTTGTCTCTTGTGCTCTATGCTTTTTCACATATACATTGCCAAGTTAGAGGGTTGTTTGGATCAAGTATGGTGTGTTGGTATGCCTTTAGTTGGCATTGTCATCATTCATCTTCATTTGATGATATTATTCTTATGACGCGCTGTCCCTATGATCTTGACAAACAACTAGAAATTCTCAAGTATTTCTACTCTACTACCAATATGACTTTTAACACTAACAAGACAAAGGTTATGATAATCAAATTCAAAAATATTACAAATAGTATTTTTGTGTATGACAATAATGACCATTAGCTTCTACATTTCTCTTCATGTGCACATGACGAAGAGCAAGATGGTTGAAAAGCAATTTCAAACCTTTGCCCCTTCCAAGACAAAATTTAGAAAGAAATTGTGACATCTTTGTTAATATTTTACCCATACGTTGACAACATGAGAATCACCAAACACTTGTAAACTATTAATTCCCTTTTAATTTGCTAGCAACAATACTAATTTTAGTTCCATCAATTCTGTGTAGGTATTCGATTCTTCCACCAATCCTAGGCTAAACTTAATGGAATGATTATTTGCAAAGATTAAAATCCCTACCCCTCCACATGCAAGAGGATCCCCTTGTGACATGCCATTAAAAAAAAAAACCTAGGAAAAGTTCTTATCAATTTGTTCCATAGTCACTACTCTATTGAGTTTTCTTCCTTATCATGTGAGAAATGAGTTTTCTTCCTTATCATGTGAGAAATGATTCAATATGTTGAGCCCATTGGAAAATCAGGCTAAAACGTCCTCTTCCCAGGACAACTGATCTAACAAATTAATCTTTCAAAACACAAAGAAAATTCTAGATCAAATCATTAGTCTATAATTAACATTCACAAATATTAATAACCATCATCACGATAATAACCAATAGTTTGTGATAAGGTATTTGTTGCAAGGATGTACGAGTCAACTCATGAAGGTCTGAGGGTGCTTTATATTTGATGCTTTCTCCTATAATTTGCGTGTGCTCGGTGTTTTCTTATCAAAACTGTGAGAGGACTGCATATGTAACAGTTTCGTAGCTTGCAGGAGGTGTACTGCTTCATGCAAGGTTTGTTTTAATAATTCATATTGAACTTTTTACTTCAAGCTTTCGTTTTCTAATACATGTCTCACAGCTCCATCTGCGATTGTTTTTATGGTTTTCTGTCAAGAGAGTTGGGCCTTACATGTAATTTTAAGCTACAGAAACTGCACATAACCTCTCAGCTGTGCATCAAGATGTACTTAATCACTACCCTTCATGGGTTTGCTTCAGAGTCTGAGAATCCATATGGGTTCGGCCCTTACTTTCGTAGCAACTTTTGTACATGACAGCCAATGCCTTTCAAATAAAACTAGAGGTGCAGAAGGCGAGAAAAGCCTAATGGACCTTGTAGGTGTTTGCAAAGACACCAGGCTTGCTTTTGAAGATCATATTATTTATCATTAATGAAAGCTCTTATGCCAGTGGATATGTGTTCAATGAACATGGAAGCAAGAAAACAAGATCACATATCTAGAAGGATCGGAAATTGTATGCTCAATGAAAGATCTGATACCAAGTGGTCTGTAAGCTTTGATGGCAGTGGATGTGTGCTAAATGAACACAGAAGCAACAAAACAAGATTAAATACCCACAAGAGATAAAAGCAAGGAAGCACGCACATAATTTTTCTCGTCTCTCGTGTGTGTTTGCTTCTGCATGTTTTAATATATGAGCATACATCACTTACAGATGGAAAGCCCACAAGAAATGTATAGCTCTTGAATTGAAGATTCAAGCTTTTGACAGCTGACTTCCTCCTATCAATGGTTTTTGATAACCATAGTTTGATTTTGTTTTGGAAAGTTTTTGGTGGTCTCTGAGTCCTGTATTTAAGGTTTTGGTGTTAACATTTGGCTTCATGGTTTATGGTTTTTACCAAGTTTATTCGTATATGATAAAAATTTGGTTGCCAAAGCCTTAGCTGTTGAAGTTACATAAAACCTTGATTTATTCAGACCATTAACATCCTACTCTCTCGTGGCATTTTTTTCACCCAATATTTGCTTCAAGAATATCTTCAACTTTGGGGCAACATGGTTAGGACTTCGGTTTCTGACACAGCTTATCTTATGTGTTTTATTGCAGAACAGAGGTTTGAATTGTAGCCGGATGAAGAGAGGGTCTACAGTCTGACTCGAGCTCCGCTTAGGCAGGTAAGGCCTTGGTCCCGAGCGCTGCTCAGGCAAGGTCTTGTCTCGGTGTCCAGTATTGAATTCTGCTGATTATTGCTTCAGCCATGGCAACTTATTTGCCAACTGCCTATCAGAATGGGACTACATCTCCTGATTGGCTTAACAAGGGAGACAATGCATGGCAAATGGTAGCGGCCACGTTGGTGGGTATGCAGAGCATGCCGGGCCTAGTCATCCTATATGGCAGCATAGTAAAAAAGAAGTGGGCTGTAAATTCTGCTTTCATGGCACTCTATGCATTTTCTGCTGTTATGATCTGCTGGGTTACATGGGCATATAAAATGGCATTTGGGCATAAATTGCTTCCTTTCTGGGGCAAGGCAGGTCCAGCACTAGGCCAAAAGTACCTCATCGGAGCTGCCGACCTTCCTGCATCACAGCACAACCACCATGATGGCACCTTGGAGACCGCTATGATCGCACCTTTCTTTCCTATGGCTACCATGGTGTTTTTCCAGTTTTCTTTTGCAGCAATAACATTGATTTTATTGGCTGGTTCGGTGCTAGGAAGAATGAATATCAAGGCCTGGATGGCATTTGTGCCATTATGGCTCACCTTCTCATATACAGTAGGAGCTTTCAGCTTATGGGGAGGAGGATTCCTTTTCCAATGGGGTGTGATTGACTATTCAGGAGGTTATGTCATCCACGTCTCTTCAGGCATTTCAGGTTTCACTGCAGCTTATTGGGTATGTTTAATTTCATATTAATTGAACTCGCTCATTCAACATACGATATGCATTGCTACATCAGTGTTTCAAGACATGTGGCTACTTCCCTGCCATCAATGTGTGATTCAAATCCCTAGGTTAAGCACATTAATCTATGTCAATGTTAATGAGTTTACAAAGAATGCCATCCATGATTATGGGGAAGCATTTCTAGGTTCGACACCTAGGTTTTCCTTGAGAAAAATATAATGTATTT
This sequence comes from Pinus taeda, assembly GCA_000404065.3. Taxonomy (NCBI): domain Eukaryota; kingdom Viridiplantae; phylum Streptophyta; class Pinopsida; order Pinales; family Pinaceae; genus Pinus; species Pinus taeda. The sequence goes on from APFE030190785.1 coordinate 58,021, forward strand.
TGCTTTCTTTGGAAGGGGTTTACAGTATATATATATTTCTACCTCCAGGTTGGACCTCGGTTAACAAAGGATCGCGAAAGATTTCCTCCCAATAACGTCCTGCTAATGCTGGCTGGAGCAGGTCTTTTATGGATGGGGTGGTCTGGATTTAATGGAGGGGATCCTTACACTGCCAACATTGATTCATCAATGGCAGTATTAAATACCAACATTTGTGCATGCACCAGTCTCCTGGTATGGACTTGCTTGGATGTCATATTTTTTGGAAAACCCTCTGTCATTGGAGCTGTCCAGGGAATGATAACAGGACTTGTCTGCATTACTCCCGCTGCAGGTACTGTTTTAATGCTTATCTTTTTTAATTAATACCAATAATTCATTCACTATGAAAATAAAATCAAATGCCTATAGAGTTCACAATTAAATTGTAGGAAGGGGTTTATGACAGCTTTAAGGAATCTAATTAGCAATTTTAGATGACTGATGCGTGGCTCTGTCCTCTGTGAACTCAAAATAAGATGAAATTCAGATGAAATTGGAAGAGACTTGGACCTAGTTTAAAATACTGTGGAAGTGAATTAAGATGAAATTGGAAGAGACTTGGAACTAATTTAAAACACTGTGGAACTGAACTTCCTAGTTCAAAACAAAGAGCAATCTGATCATCCTTGGTATTAGAGGACATTTCTTCTTTTGGGTATCAAAACCTAAACTTTGATTAAGAAAATGTGTGTGCATATATCCCCAAAAAATGTCCATTTTCACCTCCATTCAATATTGCTTTATATTGAGGCATTTGCGAGTTACCCAAGAAGATGTCTTGATGTCCATTGTCTATGTTCCTTGTGGTTCAGGTGTTGTGCAAGGATGGGCAGCAATTGCAATGGGTGTGTTGTCTGGAATTATCCCGTGGTTTACAATGATGGTTTTGCATAAGAGATCAACCTTATTACAGAAGGTTGATGACACTCTCGGTGTATTCCATACTCATGCTGTTGCTGGAGTATTGGGTGGCGCACTAACTGGTCTTTTCGCAGAGCCTACTCTATGTTCACTCTTCTTACCAGTCACAAATTCGAAGGGAGCCTTCTATAGAGGTCCGGGTGGGGTGCAGTTCCTTAAGCAGCTGGCTGGAGCATGTTTTATAATAGGTTGGAATGTTGTAGCTACAAGCATAATCTTGTTGGTGATAAGGTTGGTGATCCCCTTAAGGATGACAGATGAGCAACTTCTGATTGGAGATGATGCAATTCATGGTGAGGAAGCTTATGCTCTGTGGGGAGATGGTGAGAAATATGACAACACAAAGCATGGATTCTATGATGATACAACTCCTGCAGATGGCAAAGGACAGGGTGCCAGAGGAGTAACAATTGAATTATGAGGAAGTTTGGTATCTATTAGAGACCACATTATATTCTGTTGATTGCTGTATTTTGTTGGAGGGGTTGTAACTCTTGTATTTTTTGGTGTATTTTGTTGTAGGGATTGTAACTCTTGTATTATTTGGTGTAATGTAATTTGTTTTGTTGTGTAATGTATTTAGTTCTTATTTTTATTTTTGTAAGTGATATTACAAATTGCTTTGGTGGGAAGTACTACATTCTATGAGGAGAATGGAAGATGGATAAGTGAGTAAGTATAATGTTTTATTTCTTTTTAAATTTTTTAATTCATTTCAAAGAATTTGATATTTTTATTTATTTTAAATTGATTATTTTTTATTTTAAATTAAGAAAAAAACCAAAAACAGTTAATTGGTAAAGATAAATTTGATGTATTTCTACTCTTTTGAATATGAGAATGAGGAAAAAGGAAGATAACAAATAAGTAGTGGTAAGTTTGGTAGTAAGTATAATGTTTTTATCCATTTTAAAGAATATTGAACAAATTTATCAAAAAGAATAAAGTTTGAATATGAGAATGAGGAAGATAGAAAATAACAATTAATTAGTGGTAAGTTTGGTGGTAAGTATAATATTTTTATCAATTTTAAAGAACATTGAACAAATTAATATTGATAAATTTGATGATCTTTTCATTTTAAAACTGATAGTTTATTATTATTTAAAATAATAAGTAGTAAAGGAATAATATATAATATTATTATAATATAATATATTTCTTTACTTCAAATTATTTAATACAGCTTTTTAATTATCTTTATCAATCTTTTCTTTATGTGAATATCTATACTTGTTGTCCAATTGCAAATTACTATTACCATAATGACATATCAATATGATAGGACTTGCTAATATGTGATATTCTATTTTTTTCAAAGGGTAGTAGACTGATTCAAACCTTGGACGGATTCATGTATTGGTTGAATATATTTTCTTAAAGTCTCGTTTTGAATCCAGAACCTTTTTATATATACTAGCACAACCACATTAATAAATGTGATCAATATACCCAAACACATCATTTTGCATCATTTATATGCCAATCAACATGATTTAATATATTTATTAATATTAATATTAATATTATTTATGTCCTCTTCTAATTAAAGTTCTATAAAGAAGTTTTACCAAACATGAAATGAGCAAGAAACATGCTCTTATGGTTCTCATCTTATTTATGATAGTCAAACAAGATTCAGTGTCCAAACTTCAAGAATTTATTGAACATTTTGGAGTGTTGGAATCTTGTGTAGCCACTTCTTTGTCGTGTACATGATTATTGTTATAATGTTTACATGCTTTGAAAGTTTCATGAACAATGTTGGCATATGGAAACATGTGTTATTCTATTGAAACCTAGTGTAAAACAAGGTAATGCTTCATTATTGTAATGTTTTTTCTGTTAATGTTTCAATAATAGTTTTAATCATTCCAATCAGCCTAGCTCGGGTCTCTACAGGTGCTTTAAGCCTTGGAATATTAACATTTAAACTAGCAAAATGACCCATTCCACATCCTAGAATTCTTGTCCCATACATATATATAAGACATGAGCTAACAAAAGGTCATTTCTCATTAAGGTTGTGTATTGTCAATGTGTATATATACCAATAAAGAAGTCATTGTAAAACATCATTATCATTTATATTTGTTCATTATTTTATATTTACATTTTTATGGATTTATGTTATTTATCTTTATTATTTTAGATGTTATTTTTGTTTTTACAAAGAGTATATATTTGTTGAATTAAGGCTTCTGTGATCCATAATAGGTTTATGAGAAGAGTCTTCAACCAAAATCACATCAAAAAGACTCTTCTCATAAACCTAATAAATATTGTTAATTTTTTAAAGATATCAAAATTATAATTTATTTCTTTTATATAAGATTTTTAAATATTTCAATTATTCATTTTAGAATTTTTTGAAGGTTTAGAATTTAACTACAATTGATTTTTGATAATTTAAAATCTATAATATAAAATTTAATGGTCATATATTAAATGAATCACTCAAAAAAATGTTTGTTTTTCAAAATATCTATTGTCAACATTAAATCAATTACTCCCAATTTATTTCTAAACTAACATGTATGGCTAGTGTGCTGAAAAGGAGTTGTCTATAATGCGATTTTTTGGAGATTCTGGTGCGGAATCGGGTGGAAGAAATTGAGGTTAAATCTTGATTTGTTGCCATTAAAATGGTTTTTTAACTGCATATTTGGATTCAGCACCCTGAAAACCCCTGAGACGCTTTGATTGTGCAGAAACTAGCTATCAAACTTGCGATTCCAATAAATTGTTGCCGGATTTTGACCAAAAAAACCAACCGAAAAAACTTTCAAAAAATCACATTATAGACAACTGCTACTGAAAATAGCAATGTTATCAAAACAACAACACTAAGAAAGCAACTTCAATAAATTATAAGTAAGAAATCATTTAAAGTATCCAGCTGTGTCTAAAAGAAGAATAAGGAATTTAGTAAAAACCATTAACTTTGTTAATTAAAAAATAGAAATATATAGATATCAATATATACTAAAATAAAGAGTAAGAATGTACTATAATATATTTCTAAATGTACAAGAAAAGTAGGTATATAACAAGGAGTTGTCTATAATGCGACTTTTTGGAGATTTCGGTAAAGGAATCCGGTTGAAGAAATGAGGTTAAATCTTGATTTTTAGCAGTTAAAATGGTTTTTTAACTGCATATTTGGATTCAGCGCCCTGAAAAACCCCTGGGAGCCATTGATTGTGCAGAAACTAGCTATCAAACTTGGGATTCCAATGAATTGCTGCCGGATTTTGACCAGAAAAATCCGACGGAAAAGCTTTCAAAAAGTCGCGTTATAGACTACTGCATATAATAATCATGTAATACTAATACGTATTGAGATAGTTTACATGGAATAAGTGATCCGAGTCGGCAGCCAATTGCATGGAATAAGTGTGTGGGGTCGGATCTGTCGGCGGCGCCGCTGCCACCGCCATGCCGTCAAAGGAAATGGGTTCAAAGTCAAGTTTTTTTAAATGTTTACCTTTAAATGTGATAGAATTATTATTATTATTATTTTTTAATTGAAATTAGGTGCGGAATTATTATTACTATTATTATTATCTAAAAATTAGGGATTTTTTAAAATGATTTTCATTTTTAATTTTTTTCAATGAAATTTGATTGGGATTAAATTAGATGATGATGATGATGACGATGGTGGTGGTGGTGGTTAATGTCTGCTGAGACCAAACATTGGTCTATCTACCTAAAGAAACAAATTATTTATTTTGATTTAAGATTTTATTCCTATACTCAAAAAGCTTGGAGAGAAGCCTCCCGAGCTCACTCTAATTTTGACATTGTAAAAGGCTAGGAAGGTCAGTGTTGTAACAAAGATTTTGACATTGTAAAAAGCTAGGAAGGTCAGTGTTGTAATAAAGATTGTGAAACTGAGATCTAATGTGGTTGTACGCAGGGCACTCTAAAAGGAAGTGGTTTTCATCCTCGATCCTTTTCATCCATGGTGTTTTAGGGACTTCCCAACGACCTATTTCACTATAGAACTCATGAGAATTCGTTCTAATCTTTGCTATATTAATTTTTTTCTTTGAACTAATTCAACATATTTTATGAGTAAATTTGTTAAAATTGTGAATTTGAGTTATAAAAATTTTCACAATTTAACTATAATAAAAATTCAAAAATTTTAATTTATATATAAAAAAATATTTTAATAATAATTATTATTTCACTTCCAGCCCAATTTTTTTTTAAAACAATATATAATAATTACACTATATAATTTTTTTTTAATTAAAATGATTTTCTCATTAATAAGATGTTTATCAAAACGGAATACATGACGGAATTAAAGGGTTTTATTAAATTATTTAATTCCAAAAGAAGTAAAAGGGTCAAAGATAAGCTCTTATATAAAGGAGGAATATTTAATTATGCAAACTTTTTAGGAAGTCGTACAAGTATTTATGGAAAGCAGTTAGAGGTTGAAAGGAAGTGGTTTTAAAGACGACGGAATTAAAGAGTTTTATTAAATTATTTAATTTCAAAAGACGTAAAACGGTCAAAGATAAGCTCTTATATAAAGGAGGAATATTTAATTATACAATCTTTTTAGAAAGTCGTTGAATTATTTATGGAAAGCAGTTAGAGGTTGAAAGGAAGTGGTTTTAAACCTTTGAAAATGAAAATATATCTTATATTTTGAAGGAGGAAAAATTACAATTTTTATATTTTATGATGATGATGATTATGATGGTTAACGTCTATCGAGACTAAACATTGGTCTATTGGACCTAAAGAAACAAATTATTTATTTTGATTTAAGATTTTATTTCTATGCTCAAAAAGCTTGGAGAGAAGCCTCTCAAGCTCACTATAATTTTGACATTGTAAAAGGCTAGGAAGGTCAGTATTGTAACAAAGATTGTGAAACTGAGATCTAGTGTGGTTGTACGTGGGGCACTCTAAGAGGAAGTGGTTTTCATCTTCGATGTTCCTATTCTCACATATATGGCAGATCCTTTCCATCCATGGCGTTTTAGGAACTGCCCAACGACTTGTTTCACTATGGAGCTCATGAGAATTCGTTCTAATCTTTGCTATATTAATTTTCTTCACATATTTATGAATTGGTATTAGAATATTTTTTAAGAGAATATAAAAAAAATATTATATGTTTTATATAAGGTATATTATATGTTTATGATAAGGTATCTTTTTTAAAGATTTAACAGAAGAAAATAATTTCTGTATAAAAAATTAATAAAGAGTTTATCGTATAAATTAAGGAATTAAACATTTAGAATCAGTTCAATAAAAAATTATAAGAGGAAAATCAAGATTTCAAATAGAAATTTGACAATAAATTATGATAAAGATGAAAAAAATTCTTAACTAAAAGATTATACTAAAAAACTATTCACAGGCATTAAAAAGTTAAAGGATACACAATACTATGTTTGGAAGTTCGAACAAAACAAACAAGATGTTGAGAAAGTGTTAGTTGAAAATGAAGAAAACTCTCACTTAAGGAACTTTAATTAGAGGTTGCTAACCCATAGGGGTTGGATCTAATGGTGATAAGCAAGGAGTTTATCACCATTGGGAAAAATCCAATTCCCATTAGAACCCATTCTAGAGCCATGGGTCAACTTGAGACAGTGGTTGAACATGTAATTTCATCTAGAGAGATTATATTAGATGGTCTTGTGACCCTCGTACACATAAGTAGATCAAAGCCCACCCACATGTCCTCCTTTCTTAAAGCCCATTAGATGTAGAACTATCAACAACAGGGTGTTCTATTAAGGAACAAAGAGTTACCGACTCGAAACCTCATGGGTACAAAAAATCCAACCATGTTTAACATTGGCGTAGTCCAACACGAGTGTGCTCTCTCGGTGTTTTAACACCTTAGTGTTGATTTTTCAAAGACCTTATAATTTGATAATTACTTCTTACGATTTCTTATGTTGATCTTTCTTGTGTTCACATTCATTATAAAGCAATTACAAAAAATATGCCAAAAGTAGAAACAAAATGTTAGTAGGATCATACAGAGTCACCCAAACACATGAGATGCGGAATTTAGCATGGGAAAACCTGCATGGGGGAAAACCTAGCAACGTTTTCCTTAGAGAAATTGTTGGTTTGATGGGCCTTGACCCAGGTTCAAAGTTAGTTGCACCAACCAACAAAACCCTAAACTACTGGCCCTTTCGGCAACAACCCGCATAATGCAAGTTGTATTCTCACCCGAAGCATTATTAGGGGATGGCAGAACTAGGTTTCTACATTGAAAGTTCTGTGTGATAGGTTCCTAGGGCTTCTAAGGATGAGTTATGTCTTCGCAAACCCTAACCCTTCCAGAACAGTTAATAACAGTAAATCTCATCAACAATAATTATACCTTCGCGAAGGTCATTAAATAGTCATAACATGCATAATTTATACTGATCTACCGCTTTCAGGCATTAGATAAACATTTATTCCTATACTTTCAGATACAAAGCGAACACACGTAATTGCATAAATAAATTCAGATGAACAAATGTGCAAAGTATGGATCAAAATTGTCTTTATTAGATGTGATCTTCAAAGTACGAACTCTTATTCCCTGTGCACTTAGCTGCAGGGGCCCATGCATTCAGCTTGCAGACTTCCTAAGGTCTCCGCACACTTAGCTGCAGGAACCTTCCCCTTCACCTAAGTACAAGAAACAAGCCTTCATTGCTTAGCTTACTTGCCCAAACAATGATCTTCTATTCTATGATGATCTCCTAGACTTGTTATGACTCTTCTATTTATAGCCTTTCCTTTTACAATAGCATGGTGCACGGACCATGGGCGGGTCTCAAAACCTTCTTAACACCTAAGAACCTAAGGGACTAAAGCCCCTTTGACGCTTATTATCTTCGGTCCCCGCTCACATAAATCACGGAGACTTTACATTATACAAAAAGGAAATACAAAATTTAACCCTAGGGACCCCATCCCAACAGGCCCCCACACAATTTGATGACTCGTCCTCGAGTCACTCAACTGGCGCTTCAATCTTTGCTTGGAGTTTGCCGAACTCCAACTTCAGAACCTGCAGATCAGTTGTTCCCTGCGTAGCTGCCTACTGCACTTCCTTGACTAATTTCTCTGTAGTAGGGCCTTCCACCGTGAGGCCCATGGTCCTTTGAGTTTGCTGCATGCCCTTAAGATTGATTTGCATGGACAAAGTTAGCTGGGTGGCCTCCTTTGTCCAAGGCTACATTATTGCCCCAAGAATGGCCTCTTTTTGGTGCAACTCTTCAATTTCACTCTGAGGCTGCTTCCCTTCCTGTAGTTTCACGAACCGCTGCATTGGCGCCAACGTGCGTGTAGTCGATCTAATTTCATCAATCTACGTTTTTTTTCTCTCAGGTCTGTGTCAATGTTTTGCAAAGTGGGGTCCTCCTGTAGTGAAGTCCTTGACTGTTGCTTCTAGTGTGGCCATTCCATCCTTTATAGCAGCTTCGCTACTCTCGAACCTTTGGCAGAGTTGTCATCTGCAGCTTCAATTACAGCTCTAAAATTTGCAACTGTAACTAAAATCAGATTCGGTCAATTTCATATTTAGACTCTTTGACTGCCATGGCCAACTTCTAGATCTTTTCTGTCGACTTTGCATCAGTTGCAACGTTAAGTTCAGGTAGCTCATTATACGCCTGTATAATCATTTCTTCTAATTGCTGGCTGTGCGTAGCAATTTCTTCCTTCTCCTTCAGTGCCTGTGCCTTTTCTTTGAAGATCTGTTGTTTGTTTGTTTTAATTCATAAATCTCCATCAGCGTGTGCTGCTCCCTAACCCTCAACTCATCTAATACTCCTTGGTGTAAGTCATGCAGGGTTTGGATAAGGAGTGCCACAAGGTTGATGCCCAGATTCTTGATATGTGAAAAATGGATGTTGGCCTCTTTTGAGTCAATGCACATGGCCCCGTATGGAAATTGAATTAGACAAAGATAAAAAGTTCGATCCATGTCCAACATGGTTGCTCTTGCTTGATGCAGGCTTGCCTGAATCCCGCTCACTTGAACTACACTTGCTTGTAGTTGGCCTGTTTGAATCTACAAATTGCGCAAATCCTTCTGCACATTTCCCATTGCATGCTAGTACTGTTGCTCAAACTAGGTCCATAATTCTATTGTATTATCCCGAAACTTGTCGCCAATTTCATCTAAGTCCCCTTCAGTGAGGACTAATGGATCCACATGGGAGAATCTATCCGACTTCTATTTCTTTTGTGACCCCGAGGTTGTCTTCTTTGTTATTTTCTTAACCACAAAGGGGGTTTCCTACTCCATGTCCCCGCCCTCTTTTGCATCTAACCCTTCTTGGTCCTGTGTGTGCTAAGAGTCAGACTCCTCAACACCGATTGTGGTTCCTTGGGCTGCTTGCTCATTATCGGCAGCTTCCTTAGCTGTAGCCTCTTTCTGCTGCACAACTTTCTCTCGAGCTACAGTCTTCTAGGCTTTCTTCTATTTTACTAATGTTGTTGTCTACATGGTGGTACCTTCTGCTACCTTTCTCATTCCTACGCCTGGATCTGATGGGTAAAGCCACTCTCATGGCCATTTACCTAGAATCTCTACAACATCCGCCTCGCGAACAAGATAAGGTAGCTTGTGCCATATCTTCTTCGGATCCCATCTAGCGCAAACATACACATTATGAAAGTCGGCCTTGAAGTTGGAATAAGGATCATATTGATTATATAAGGTAGGTGACAACCTCAGCCTTTGGTTGATCACCATGCGCAGATCAATCTCCACCAGCACCTAGAACATCTTGGTCTCTGTGACCCGCTTAGGGTCCTTCGTTGCCCAGAGTGAAGTGAACTTCGCTGCCTCCGGGAGGTCAGATTCTTTGGGAGGAAACTCGTTGTCCTCTGGCATCCTCCATGCTACTAATGCAATCAATAGCAGTAACCAAGCATAATGAAATGTGTTGCCCTCATCCTGGGCCTCCAAACATTTCTCTAAGAACTCTTTGCATAGGTACTGAGCCCATTTGTACTGGACTCCTTTGGCACACTGCACAGCCAAAGAGATCATGGGTGCTGGAACCTCATCCGCGCGACACTTATGCATGATATTGCATGCCAATAGTATGCAGCGAAATGCATCGCAGTTTCTAAAAGGGAATGGATGGAATATCCACACGACTTTTTAATCAACCCGAACTTGCTCTTCATTTGATCTGCGAGTTTCTTCTCCCTCTTTTTTCCCTCCACACGCTTCTTTCGTATCCACACCTTGATAGGGAAGCAAGGTGATCTGGTGGATCAACATATCTATAATTAGGATGGGTTCTCCCAGCCAAAGACACCCATCATGCACCAAATTCAGAAATTGTCAGACACATACTATGTTAATGATGGTGCGGCTGAAGTGTGGCACCCAGAGCATGTTCAGGAGTCCTGCAACTTCAACACTCACAACCCACGTCATTGTTCCAATTTCGTAACCTCAGTTTCCTCATAATAGATCTTTGATAGGTAATTGGCTGACGCAAAATGAGGGAACTTCTCATGATCTCGCAAATCTCAATCCTCCAATTTGAACATTGGAATGCGGCCCAACAACACGCCCTCAAACACCACCTTTTCTGGCAGTAGTGGTGTAGAAACCATAAATTTGGTATTGTCCAGGTCCTTAGGCACCTTAGGGGTGCCCTTACACAATGGGATATAATTTAGGAGATGAGTCATAGGCTCATCCTCCTCACGTCCATCTCCTCAATGCCTCTGTGTAGTTCTTATTCATCCAAATCAAGGGGCTCAGTTGGCTGTTATATTATGTCCATCTTCCCCTTCTTGTAGATTTCCGTGGGAAATTTTTGTGGTGATTGCCTCACCGGAACCTGTTGTGGTTTCTTCGGCTTCTTGTCAGGTGTAGAGGGCTTAGGGATATGATACCTAGGTGTCGTAGTCAGAAATCCCACAGGGAGAGAGGTTGTTGCTTCAACCGAGGATGATGCTTCAGAGGGCACAACTTTTAATGTTGGGGGGGGGGGTTGCATTCATTATATTAAAGATGATCTTACGGTGCCAATTAGGCAAGTTGGCGAATTCTGGTTGTACTAGAATTTCCTCCCAAATCTTCTCATACATACAACACTCATCCTGGCAGCAAATTTTAAGGAAAAATTGTTGGAATAAAAGTGTTCGAATGCGGGGCGAAATGCTAGAATTATAGGTGAATTCAAATGTGAATCCAATTGTTCCCTCCAAATTCCCATCATTAATGCATCTTTGGTGGCAGATTTCCAAATATTTTCCCCATAAATGCGCATTCCCCACTCCTTCTAACAGAAATTGTGCCATCTGATCAGCTACAGTGCTTCCAATGACTACTTTTTGACCAAGTTGCACGGCACCAACCTTTGTGGTGTAGCTCCCCTCGGTGTCCTACTTTCTTCCATTGTGCGGCCCTCTTACTTCATCTTTCCCATTTTTGGGTAGTGTAGTTTATAGTCCGCGATTCCTTGAAGTTGCCTGGAGTACTTAGACTATCCCGCCATCATATAGTCATTGCCCAGAGGCAGGATCACCCTTGTACAACTTCAATCAACTTCCATTGACTCTGCCTGGAAAAAATTCTCCATTCAACTTCGCGAGCTGAACTACGCCATCATTTGTAACTTCTTTTACCACATAATGTCCCAACTAATGCATTTGAAACTTTCCAGGAAATTTCATAAATTTGCTTTCATATAATAATACCAAATCATTAACCTGGAAGGTGCGCTGCTTTATATGTCTATCATGCCATGATTTTTCGCGCTCCTTTTGCACCTATTGGTTAAATCCTACTAAAAACCGATCCTCCTCCAATTTCATTAGCTATGTGAGATGCTCCTCCATAGTATCGTTATCAGCCATATTGATCAGTGCTTCAATCCGCAGACTCGGCACAATATATTCCATGGGAATCACAACCTCTTACCCATAGACCAACCTGAAAGGGGTTTGGCCTGGAAACTTTTTACAAGTGGTTCTATACGCCCATAAGACTACTGGTATGTGCACATCCCAGTCATTCCACTTCGCATTTCAAACCTTTGTTAAATAACTCTCCATGATTTTATTGAAAGCTTCTACTATACAATTAGCTTGAGGGTGGTAGGGCGTACTCTTATGTTGATATACCTGGAATTATTCAAGCATCGCGGAAATTGTCTCGTTTAAGAAATGTGTGCCCCTATCTCTCATCAATATCTTAGGGCAGCCAAATGGGGACAAGATAAAATCAAAAATAAAATTCGTAGCGGTAGCTATGCTACAGTCTTTAACTGGTTGAGCCTTCGCACATCGCGTCAACTCTTCAATATTTGTAATAATATATCATGCTCCATATTTTTCCCTGGTGGTTGGATCGGACCCACAAAATCAATCACCCATTTATCGAACACCTGCAAAGTTATTTATGGATTTAAGTGTAGTTCATCCCTTCGCGGTGGTTTCCCTATTCTTTGGCAAGCATCGCACGCCCTACAATATGATATTGAATCCTTATGCACTGTTGGCCACCAAAGTCCCGTGCACATGATCTTCTGCATGGTTGTTCTGCTTGCATAGTGTCCTCCCGCCACTCTTCCATGTGCTTCTACGAGGATTCTTGGTCATTAAACTCTGGGACATATCGACGCAGTATTTCATGAGAGCCCAGTTTATATAGGTGTCTAGCAATCATAAAAAAATCAGTGCGCCAACCACCAACTCCTTCTTTTATTGTGTAGAATATCCTTCTGGGCTTGTGCCAGTTGTAAAAAAATGGATTATATTAGCAAAGTGATCATCTGTGACACAAACAACAAAGAGCTATGCATATGGAAATCCTTCTTCTAGACTGGTAGGCTCATCACCAATCTCAATCTGGGATAGATCATTGGGACCAACATTCAATCATTTGGGCTTCACAATCACCTCAAAATCATACTCTTGCAAGAGAAACAACCATCTATAGATATTCCCCCCAACACAAGCTTATTGATAAGGTATTTTAGATTAGAATGGTGTGTACACATCTTGAAGTGCATGCCTAATAGATAGTGTTGGAATTTCTATAGCGCGTACACCATTTCCAGTCCTTCATGCTCTGTAGTCAAGTAGTTCTTCTCCGCCTCTAACAATTTCCTACTCGCAAATGCAATAGGATGATCAATATTGCCTTCACTTGTTTGGGTCAACACTTCACCTAACACAATATGAGAAGCGCCCACATGAACATGAAACTACTTTTTCCAATATGTGAACACCAGAATGGGCATAGTGACCATTTTCTCCTTCAAAATGTTTAAATTGTTATGACACTATTCATCCCAATAGAATGTCGTGTCCTTCTTCAAAAAATTCTCCATTGGCATAATGATTTGCGCATATTCCTTGATTAACTTTCTATAATACCTCATATGGCCTAGTGTCGCGTGCGACTATTTTACATTCTTCGGGGCCTCCAAATTGACAATAAAAACTATCTTTGCAGGGTCTACCATCAATTCCTGCTTGCAAACCATATGACCCAGCAATATTCCATAAGGAACACAAAAGATGCATTTTTTTAGATTCAAGATGATCTGATGTCTGCAACAGATATCCAACATAAGGCACAAACTTGAAACATGGCACTTTACCAACCCAAATACAGTCCAATCATCAATGTAGACTTTTAAGAACTTATGGATAAATTCCTTAAAAGCTGCAATTACTACCCTAGGGAAGATCGTAGGTGCATTCTTTAGTCCAAATGGCATTACCGTGTATTGAAAACAAGCCCATTCCGCCGCGAAGGTGGTCTTGCTACGATCCTCCGATGTGGTCTTGATCTAATGGTACCCCGAGAACCCATCAGTGAAGGAGTAGGCTTCCTACCCTCCAACATTCTCCAGGACTTCATCTATAAATGACATTGGAAATGGTTTATGGACGCATGCATCATTAAGCTTCCTCATATCTATGCATATCCAGATTTCATCCCATTGCTTCTTTTCCTCGACTACCATAGGACTTACCCAGTTTGATTCCTCCACAGGCTCAATGATCCCAGCCTCTAGAATTTTGTCCAACTCTTTGTGCACCTTTTCCTTGTATTTTGGATTCAAATGGTAGGATCATTGTTTTACAGGCTTCACGTCTGGCTTCAAAGTAATCTTCATCATGCCCAGGTCCCCTACTATCCCCTTCAGATTCGAGAACTTGGTGGGAAACAAGTCCTAGTATTCACACAGTCATTCCATGACCTTATCAACTGTATCCTCATCCCAATAGTCGCCTATTTTTGCAAAATTTGTTGCGCGTTCGATCAAATGTTTACCTCTCTAGTCTTCAAAGGCTCTGCTATGTCATGGATTGTTGCTTTGGGTCCTTCAACTTTATGATGCCCCTCAAACTCTGAAATGTTGATATTTCTAGGTTCATCTGCTTCTTCTTTAGCAGTAATGTTATAGCATTCTAGGGCATGGCGCAACTACATATTCTAGTCGGTTGAACCCATTCTACTAGTTTCTCAGGCATTCTAAAGATTGCAGCCTTAATTTCTTGGAGTGCCTCATCAATATGTTCAAAGCCATCCTCAAAGCTAAAGGTCAAAAGGAAACTTTCCCTCCGGATAGCCCACTCGGTCGTCCCATGGCACAACTCAATTTCCAGGTACCAATTCATCGAAATGGTATCTAAAGTGTGACAAAAGATGTGCACCCATTCAGGTTGAAGTTCCTCTCCCCAAGAGTTAGTCCACCTCGTAAAATGCTCGCACGGATCGTATTTTCCTGTGTATTTCTTCATCATACAAGAATTGGCATAATCGAACCTTATCTTCATCATTCACCTGTATTCTTTCCAATCAACAAAGTTGTCCTCATGTGTACCCCACCAATGGGCAGGTGTAGCACGCAATGTTAGATCTAGTGCTTGGAACTAATAATCTTCTGGCACCACCCTTTCAAACTTATCCAAAAAAAAATTAACATCATCTAAACCATCATAATAAGGTGGATGTTGTACCACCGTGGATATGTAGTGAAGCGATTTTGTCAACATGTTGCAATGCAATGAGGAGACTTCATGTAATTTGTGCTACCAATGCTCAAGTTCTTCGTCGAAATCTGAGGTGTAGGAGTTATCTCTATCCCATGTAATTCATCCATCTACTTTAGGATTGATCCAACCCTCATCACACATAGTGATCTTATATATCTAATCCAGATCGTCCTCTTCTTGATAATCACGGATTGGTTCCATGTATCATGCACCTTTAGTTGGATCCAATGGAACAATAACTCGGAGCACGTTTCTCTCAAATGTCATCCTGTGCTTCTTAATATTAATGACCACATCCATGTCGAAGGTGCAACTAATGCCTAATAGGGTAGGGTAAGGATTACTATCATCCACTATCTCGATCACTTAAAAGTCGGCCAAGGCGCTCACTCCTTCAATATCCACTGTAACCCCATACAGGCGCCCCATAAGAATGATATTTTGTTGATTTTTCGTGCATAGCTAGATATGAGACCATTACAGTGCAGGTCTTCCCATTCTTTCCCAAGTTTTTTTTGGTAGTACATTTGCATCAGATCCTAGATCGATACCTAAACCATTTCGTACTCTTCAATCTGTGCAGTTAGCCTCATTTCGCGACCTTTCATTTCTTTCCTTTTCCCACTTTTCATACGACGCATTGTTCTAGAGCAGTCTTAACCTTACCTATACAGTTATCAATTAACTCTTGGAGCCCTCCTACCACCTTTCTATCCCGCAACAGATTCATACAAGTCTTTAGAAAGGTAGCTAATAGCAAAGGGTCTACATCATGCTATTCATTGTTTTCGCCAGACTTCTCCTGAATTTCTAAGGTAGAGGCCTCAATGAAGCTCGTTCTGGCTTCCTGTTGATGCCTCGAAAATCGCTACAAAAACATTGGGGGATAACCACCCGATCCGGACCTTAATACAGCTCCTTTTCCGTTTGGGATGGTGGCTCCGACTGGAGATAACGGGACCAGTTTCCTGATAATGAATAAAAGGGATGGATGGGTGATGAATAATTTGTTTTTGATGATAGGCGACTAGCTTATTCTATTGACAAAAATAGGGAAACTAATACTAATCCCGGGAACAACTTATTCATTCGGAATGCAGCGTTTAATAATCCTTATCTATCTAACAGGCATATAGATGAATCTGTAAAATAAACATGAGATATTCAATCATTCAAAGATTACTTCATATGAATAGTCAAAATGAAGGGATTAATACGAATTACTGCATTCACTATTTATATCATCGATACATATATACGATTGAAAGAGAAGCATGTTATAAACAACCAATAGTGGGATGCATAAAGGATGCTGCGAAAAGCACATATATATATATAAGCGATAATAGCAAGAGCAATTAAATAACAATACATATAATAGGAATAAGTACAGACGCAGATAATAGTACCATGTGAGCTGCTAATCAATCCCAGATATCAATCGCTATTCACAATTCTTCCTTCAACACAGAAATGCTTTTAAACAAAGACAGTAGTGCACATTTGCATAAAAAACTTTCTCATTAAAATCAGAATAATTGGTCCAGTTTTATAAAAGAATATCCCTGAAGTACAATAGTGCAACTTCAGGGTTTAAGTCATATACAAAACTTTACGACCCTTTCTAAATGCATGAAAGGGTATATAAATACTACTAAGCTAAAAAATCTATTAAACAAAATCCTACTAAATTGGCATCAGTAAATGCGATCTATTTTTCTGGGGTGATCTGGCAGTCGGCGATGTGAATCATGACTCAGGTTGTTTGCCTTTAAACCTGAGCTGACTTATCACAAGCATCGGCTCCACTTCTAGCAGTTTGTTGAGGCGCAAGCTGAATTGGGCAGCGAAGGTGGCATCCTGAATGTCGGGTATGATATACCTGACAGCATTTGTGAGGCATTTTAAGGCGGCTCTTTGGTTGTATGGCTTCACTAAGAAGAACCAATAAGCATCCCATGTTAAACTGTTGATTCCAGCAATTAATCTTCTGTTTTTCTCCAGCTCCAGGTAGCATGAATGCTCCAACATATTTTTTGCTGTTAATTGACCTGGAGTACATTGGGAAATCATATTAGACAAATAAAGTGTATTATTTACTAATTCAACCAAATTTCCAGTGGTTTCTTTGCATCTGAAAATCGCTCTTTCTGCCTTCATTAGCTGTGATTGCCATTCTGTGAATAATAATATTTCTTTGTGCGATTCCAGAATTCTTGGTAGATTAGTCACCTGGCCTTGGTCATAATCCTGCCATTCTATAAAATTTGTCAGTGTTTCTTTGGCCTGATCCAAATCGGTCCTTGCTTTTTCTACTTTTTGGCTTATGGATGCTACTAACTCGCACAATGGTTCTGCTTGTGTAATTTGCTGACATAGGAGCTTAACCTGATTAATCAATGCCTTATTTAACTGAAGCACTTCTGCTTTGAACTCATCTACCTGAGGGAGCTTTTTCATTTGCTCAATTTGATTGGACAATTGAGCGATTTGCTCATATTTAGCTTTCATTGTTCCCTCAGTCGATATTCTTAATTGCTCCATTGCTGCCGATAGTTCCTTTTGTCTTTGGATTGTGCCTTCGTCAATCCTTTGTTTCTCCTCTTGTAATTGCTTAGTCAGCTGATGATTGTTTTTCTGCTGCACTAGCAATTCCTGCTCCGCCTGCTCTGCCTTCTACTGAACTTCCGATAATTTCGCCTGTAGCGAAGAGATGTCTTGATCCTTCGCTTTCAATAAACTACTCACCTCCGATGCTTTATCAATGGTCTCTTCCGAATATGCTCCAGTGTATTGCTATAGCTTGGTTAAGTCATCGGAGGGGTCGAATTCCTCTTTCCACACAACATTGCCCGTCACTGTTAATTCAGGGAATAGAGAAGGTTGATCAGCTCTTCTCCTTTTCCTCTATCGCTTTACAACAACTTTATGCTTAGGGCTATAAAATACATCCAAAGGGGGAATCTCTTCAATTTGCAAAATGATTTCACCCGATGGATCTTTAGGAATTATCTCTGTTTCTTTTGATTTGGGTAGGTCACTGGTTTTGCCCGAAACCGGTTTCGATGTCGCTTCCTGCGTGTTGCCTTCTTTAGAAACCTCATCATCTCTTGAGCACTCTAGGTTGCCTATAATTGAATTGAATTGCTGCCATTAGTGGAGCAAATTTGGATCAACTAGTGTATCATCATCAATTTTAGAGCTGCTCTCTTCTTTGGCTTTCGCCTGGGTTTCTTCCTGTCACTGCACATTTTCCTAGGTTTCTTCCTGCCTCTGATTATGCACTTCCTCCTGCTGCTTTGATGTAGTAGGAGGTGGCGTATTAATGCGTTTCTTAGGCTCACTTGATTTTGTCATCGTCAGACTAGTTGCTAACAGGTCTAGAGGCAGAGTTTGCAACCTCTGTTCTCTAATTCCATTAAATTCGACTAGCCCTTCATCATTGCACACATTTATGGCAAGTGACCTAATTTGATACAGCGATTTGGCTGATGCAAACAAATCCTCGAATCTATCTTCTTTGTGCTCGACCTTGGCCAATTTGGCCCAGTCGAGCACATTGTAAGTGATTTTCCTTGGATCATACTGCCTGCTTGGCAGAGTAGCCAGAGTGAGCGAATTTATTTTCCCAGCTTCCTTCTCTGCATGTTTGATATCATGTAGGGTATAAATTCCAATTCGTAAGGGAAAAGAGGGCCAAACATGTTTTTTTGCTTTTTTCAGGGTTTGAGTAACCCCATCAGCAATGATTTGATAAGCTACTTCCTTGGCAAGTAACTTATTGGGGATGTAAAGTGGGAGCACATGCGGCCTGGCCTGACTACCAAAAACTCTGATGTAGGTGAATTTCTCCTCCCCAAACCAACTTGCTACTGTGGTCAAATCTGCCCCTGCTTGCTTAGAAATCTTCGGGGCAGGCTTATCAAAAATGGAGTAATGAATTGGCAACATAAAACCGTTGCAGATTTGATAAAGATGGTGCTTATAATTGGTCTTCCACAACTTTTGATGGTATATGTGAATGGGTGTGGGGTCTTGTGACGTCCACCTCCATCCAAGTACAGGAAACTCAGAATTAAAACATAATACATCCATCACATAGGTGCTGTAATAAAATGGTGGAATGAACCTCTCTGTGACACGAGAGTTAAACCTGAAATCGAGAATGGCTTTGGCTAAATTGTCAGATAATATAACCGCCCAATCCATAATTTCGCCACTACATGCCGCCTCCATTAAGGGGACCATTTCTATGGTAAAATTGGCGGAGTCATGCAATCCCCATAGCCTACACAACATAATTCCAGCATAGCAGTAAGGAGAACATAGGGAGTCGACTGAGTACTTACCCGAGGATTCATGCTTGTGCTTCGCTGGATTTTGTCTCGAGCCTCGAATTGGTTTAGACTCGGTCTCGTTCTCTGCTCGAAATTTCTCCAGGAATGCCGCGTTATATTTTTTCTCTTCTGCCGGTAGGTGATACATTTGCCTTAGATCTTCGGCTCGAAAAGAACCGAAAATCCTCCCGTCCGCAGTGCTAAACAATTTGTTGGTAATTGGGAGCTCTTGGATTGCCCACCTTACCACATCCGTATATGGGAGAATTTGCTCCCGGGCCACTATTCTGTGCAGAAAGGAGTTGGCCAAGTCTTTTAAATTTCCCTCGGATTTGCTGGTACTATCGCATGAGATTTCTATCTCGGTCACCTTTGGCTCTTCAGCTTCAATCAAATTATATGTTCCTTGCCAAGTGGTCCTGGTAAGTCCTAAGCAAGTCGTATCTGATATAAGCCCTTTTTTCTTACCGCTTGAATCAACAACAACTTGCCCTGCGACTGGCGAAGCAGTAGGCATTGTAGTCTTCTTGGACTTCTTTGCCATCCCACTTAATTCTGTCTCTGTGGAAGAATCCTGCACAGAGCGAAGGATAGGCGTAACACAAGCAACAATAACATGAATTGAACAGAATGAAGTATATATATCTGGATGCATTCATAGCGATAAATTGACTTAAGGTGGCCTTGGGATCAAATCCGTGGATAGATCGCAAGCTTGCTGTTCTCATTGAATGATCGTTATGGCCTGTCAATCTCATTAATACCAGTCGTTTCGGTTAATGGCCGAATGATTTATTTGAAGCATGCCTTGGGTGATTCGGTGGTTTGAACATGGATAAGCGGCTTTTCAAAGGATATTGCCTTAATTACAAATAAATCATATTAAACTGCCTTTATGACTTTTACTTTGAAAACTGCGCTTTTTACCCTTTTCGCAATCGGGCATCGGGGAAATCCTAAGTTATTTCTTTGGTTTCATTTTGAATCCCTGATCGCCGATAGCGATATCGCATTTGCATCGAGAATAGCGAGTAGGGCCGTTTAGAATGAGGGCATGGTGAGTCGCTGATCGCCGATAGCGATATCGCATCGCATCGGTGTTGCGGGATTTTATCCCCTAAGGCTCTTGGGTGGAACCCTAGCAGACTGAAAGTTGTCTAAATCAAGAAACATGCACATACACAGCCATTACGCTAGAAAAAGCTATTTCTAAGGTGAGAAGGACGTACCTCAGGTCTTACGTTTGGGTAGTTCCTCAAGGGTCCAAACCCTTCTTCACGTCCCTTCCGCTCCTTTGCCTTGCAAAAACAACAATTCCAAGGAATACAGCAGTATATGGACAAAGATTTATGTGAAAATCATCTTTATGTTATACAAGAAAGGAGTTAGTTATAAACTTTTAGACATCCATTCATACATGAAATTCAAACATGAACATCATTAACATAAAGAAAGAAGCATATCGGGAACAAGACGTGTTTCTTTATTAGACAAATAGAATAGTACAAAAAAGAGCAATATCACCTGAACCACTTCTGCAGGCTCAAAGCTCAGCCTCCTTCTGGATCCGTCCCGCCTCAAGCCTCTAGTAGGTCTCCTTCCAATACTCACTCCAAGATGTCATAACTAAGGGATGAACATCAAATCACAAGGAAACAAGGGTTTCCTGTACAATATGGGGGAAGTGCAGAAGGCACAAGGGTCTTCAGACCTGATCAGGGGAAAAAACTCAGTATAATAACCTTGCTCTATACTCTCTCCTCCTTTAGGCCTTCCCTTTGATGTCTTTTAATACCAATTCCAAAGTAGTTTTTTAGTTAGGAATTGGTTGGGGACAGTTGAGGCCACGGGCACTAACAGGTGATCAGCAGGTAAAACCCGCGATCTCCGCCCGAAAATAAGGAGTTTTATATTTTTTTAAGTGTTTTAATACATATACGCGGGGTAGGTATGTATGAACCCGCGTATACACGCGTTTAACTCAGGGCAATGTCGCGTACAGGGAATAAAACACTGTTTTTTAGATTTTGGACCAGGTCTGGAAGGAGGGGTTGCCCTAGGCCATGGGTGTAGCATCAAAAACCATAATGGTGAGATTTGGAGCTATAACACTTATGCTTGTTTGTATTTTGGGAATTTGGCATGGATCATGGGGTAACTTGGAAGAAAGAGGGGTCTTGGCTGTGATCCTGTTCCCTCACCTTAAATGGGGGGCTAATTTTCAATCCTAGTCTAGTGGGACCTCCCCTAATGGCCCAATGGGTATGGGAAGGGCACTACTTGGGAAGCCATGATTGAGATAATGTAGCCCCATCTCTCCCTATTCCATACTTACCACTTTGCATATTAAATTACAAGCCCCTAGACTACCTCCATTCTTCGGGTTCAATTGACCACTAGGTCATTAGGATTTGGAACCCACACATCCTCATACCTGGGTTGATCTTGGAAATTTTCTTTGGGAGGTTGTTGCAACTATATGAAATAGAAAGAGCATATCATGGCCGCAAGAAAAACAAAAGAAAAATTAAAATGCAAAAGATGGCTGGGACATTCAAATTAGTATGTGGACAAAAGCAAAGCATGAGCTCTATCTCACTCATTATGGCCATCACTTGGTTCCTGGGCCAATGTTGCCCTATCATTAAAATAATAAGAATCCTTGCATGTCCCAACCCCTGATTGGCACTGAACAACCCCATCATTAAGGGGGTAAATAACTACTATACATCACACAAAGTAAGTTTTCTTTCCTTGAGTTATGAGTAGTAATGCAAAGAAGAATGAACTAAAAGTAAAAGGCATAAGAGGGGTGGAAAAAAAAGGCCAAGTTGGTAACTCATGCATCCATGATTTCTCCCTCCTCACATCTACACACCCAAGATGAGGATTCCAATCAAGATGGTCTCTTTGACCATGACACTTGGTGATGAAGTCTTTTCCCCTCCGTTCCATCATTATTCACATGGCACTTCGATTGAAGGGTGGAACAAGGACATGTCACTTTCCCTTAGGGGTTGAGAACCTATAATAGGTTTGCCTATTAACTACTCCTACCTAGGGAGGTGATGAGCCCCAGTATTGCAACAAGAATTTTGCAACTCCTGAGGATATCGACTTAAATTATCAATCCAGGGTTCATACAAACTTAAGAGGGGTTGACACTGTATGTGAAATAGACACCTTCCTCTTCCTAGTTTGACTCCCTTTGATGCGAGTGAAAGAAGGAAATGAAACAATTTCAAATGAGAAAAGATCTAGGTAAGCCACCAATCCTAAGTTGCAAAAGGTAACTAACAATAAGCAAATCTCTTCTACTTTTGCTGGAAAGTAAATCTAGACTAATTGCAGAAATCAACATTCAAGAAGAAAACAATGTAAGATATAAATGGAGACCTAACCAAGCCTCAAATCAACCAAATTGGTCTCAAATAATTCATAGACTATAAATATACTTCTACTATGAATTTGGAGTGAATTTGGTCAAGGAAGATCTCGAAAGCAAACTGCTACATGGTTGCTACACGATGTCTATCTCTCGAGTTAAATTGCCAAATAACCAAGAAAATCAAATTAAAATGGGATGGGGTGGATTTTTTTATTAAGTAGGATTTCCTAAAACTCCAATCCAAGTGGAATCACCCAAAAATACCTTTGTTAACATGTGCTAAAAAATAGCAGAAAATTACTACTCTAAAAACCAGAAATTCTAGAACTAGTGAGCTAGTTAACCTATCAAATGCCTAACTTGATCAAGTGAAAATGTTATGGGGTAATTTTTTATATTAAATATAATGTTTTTATGACTCAATACAATTTGAATAAACTCAAAAGAGCCTCATTAACACGAGCTAAAAATAACAAAAAAAATACGAATGTTTTGCTACATGATTTTTGGGAATGACTGTCTATCTACTTTATTAACGAAAGAAAAGTTCCTAAAATGTCTATGGATCCATTTTATTCATTTTCTGTTGGAAATAATACTGAGAGGGGGGGTGAATCAGTATTATCAAATCAGATACTTTTCATTTTTCTTACTCAGATTCATATACGCTACTTCAGTTAAGGATATCCGCGTATATATGCGACTGTGTTAAAAGAAACTAGCATACATCTAGTAACCTTTATGATTTAGTTAGTTCATCTTTAGTGAATGCATCATAACATTATTAACCATATGAACAGTAAACATAATAGATCATCACATATAAAGAGCACACATGAACACCATGATATAAGGTGGAAACCCAATGTGGGTGAAAACCACCTGCTGCAATTTGTTTCTATCTTCCTTTAATAAGAAACTTCTTTTACAATGTACTGGTGCAGTCCTTTACCAGTACGCAGGCTTCTACCTGCAGAAGGCTACAACCTTCTTAGCTCTTGTACTAGCTGTTCCATTTACTAGTACGTAGGTGCTGACCTACTGAAGGCTCCAACCTTCACTCGTTTTCCAGCTGCTCCTGGAAGGGAGCTACAACCCCCTTGGCTCTTGTACTGGCCAATATGTTTACCAGTATGTAGGTGCCGGTCTACAATCATCCAGGGACCACGTTTCATCAATTTTCAGACTGGATCCATAAAACAATCACCATTGCAATACAATCAATCTCTGAATCACCCAATACTGAAACGCTGTCACAGAACACAACCAGAGCCCACAACTCTGCAACAACCACTAGAATCAACAGCAACCTGAAACCCAAATCTCAT
>APFE030190785.1:108950-124650 GCA_000404065.3 Pinus taeda
ATCTCTTCGACAAACGTAGCGTTGGAATCCAAGTAGGTTTCTTTTACCCACTTGTTAATTACAACTAGGAACCTGCAGTGTAGCATTGTTTGATTGTTGCTAGACCCCCTTTGGGCTAGTAGGGATCGCCTCTATCCGTAGAGGGGATTTACCTCTCCAACAAAATCGTATTAAACTGCCTTTATGATTTTACTTTGAAAACTGCGCTTTTGCCCTTTTCGCAATCGGGCGTCGGGAAAATCCTAAGTCATTGCTTTGGTTCCATTTGGAATCCCCGATCGCCGATAGCGATATCGCATCGCGTCGGGAGTAGCGAGTGGGGCAGTTTAGAATGTGGGCATGGTGAGCAAGGGGTTCTTAATTGTGTCACTTTATATTTCACCGATACCCGATAGCGATTTCGCATCGGAACAAATCAAAGTGTCCTCAAGTTGTGCTCCCTTTGTCATTGCGATATGCGATCTTGTGATCGCTTTATCACAATGACAAAAGATAAATCGTTTTACGTTAAGGTTTTTGATTGGTTTTATTGAAGAGGCCTTTTAGTAATGTTTTCTTTTATTTCTTCGGGCCTTTTTGAAATAGAACTTTAATTGGTACCAATTTAAAAATACAAAAATTAAAAAGGGACCCATTTCATATTATGGTTTTGGAATAATAATGATATGAAATGGGGGGTTGTTGTAGGGAACAACAGTTCCATAAAGGTTTCCTTAGCTCATATTAGATCGAATCCCACTTCCTTCTCAGTAGCCTTGCATACCCATCCTTCAATTTTCAGCTCCTTTCCTTTATCTTCTCCAGTGGAAATACCTCTTCGTGTCACTATATTAATGCTAGGCTCTCCTTCATGAGGCTCCGTCCTCATCATCTAAATATTCTATGTAGGTGTTTGAGCCTTTTTATCCTTCATATTGGCTATTACTACCAGGAAATCTTCTATAACATGATTAAACTGTCAGAAATACTGATATGAGGGGTGTGTTGGGTTTTGACAGTCGTGCGCAATATGACCTTCCTCTCTACAGTTATAACAAATAAAGTGTCTACGACCCCTTCCAGCGCCTCATCCTCATCCTCTTCCTTAGCCTTGGAATCCTCTGTGAGTTGCACCCGTGCCCTGATCCTAAGGCCTATTTTCCGCCTACATTCTATATGTAGGGGTCTACTCCATCATTAGTTCGTAGCTTTGGCAGTTGCGCTCGTCATGCCCAACTGATTTATAGAAATTACAAAATAATTATTCCGAAGTTTGCACAAACTTTTGTAGGAGATGGCAATTGTTAGTCACATGCTTCCCAACTATTTGACAGATAGCGCACCATAAGGCTACCCCTTATCTTGGTCCAATGATGTTTTTTGGATTTAGCGGAACATGACCTCCCCTAATGTGGTAGGTCTAATAGACTGGACAGTGGTCCCTATCATGACCATGGCTTTTACACTTCAGGCACCAAACTTCTACGCGCACCTCGAGCTGGACTTCTTTTCCCTTCTTAAGGCCCTGCAAATCCATGTGCAAGTTCATCAACTGCGACAGAATATGTTGTACCCATATATTCGTGTCTTCAACTGGTGAAGCTTCTAATCTCATGGTGATCTCCACTACTTCTTCTTGCATTCTTATTTTCTATTGTGAAAATGGTAATCTCAGATGAGGTAGGACCAAAGCAATCTACCAGTATCTATGCTAAGTATCTGTAATGCTCATATTAGCTTGCTGAATCTGAAACTTTAGTCTTTGATCGAAGTCTCACACAGACTCGTTTACCCTATGATGAATCTCCTTAAGCTCTGTCACAAACTAGGCCTAATATTTGGGCTTCTTGGACTCACTATTTAGCGCTTGTTGGGTTTCTATTATAGTCGCATTGGGTTTATCCATGAAGAACTTGATGTACCAACCGAGCGCTCTATCTTGCAGCTTTGTGACTAGCTGCACTTTCTTCATGTTGTCATCGATAATCTATTGTGCCTTAAATACAACATCTACGATGAACCAAAATTGTTCGGGGTATTAAATTCCCACACCCTTAAACACAAGATCTTCATTGTATTCGCCATGTTAACTGATGGAGGTGGAGGTGGAGGTGGAGGTGTAGGTGTGTGAGGCGGAGGTGGGGGCGGAGCTAGAGTTGATGGATGAGGTATCCCTGTGATACTCTGACCTACTATCTGTAGTGCGTTTCACAGTGTTCTCAGAATATTACCTTCGTGTTGCTATCAGGAGATCCTAATAGTGGACTATATTCAGAACCCGATTCTATAGAAATCAGGTTGGAAATTTGGATTCAGGATGCAGGACTGTAGGCCTATGGCTACTCCAATGATCACCAACTAGAAGAAAATTGATGCATCAGAAGACAAAAATGTTGATCCCACGTTATACAGGCAACTCATAAGGTCCTTGATGTATATGGTCAATACCAGGCCAAAAATTTGTTACACTGTCAACACCCTCAGTCAATTCATGGTGGAACCGAAGAGGGGGCATTAGGAAGCAGACAAAAATGTTCTCAGATATATACAGGGAACAGTCGAGTATGGACTCTTGTACACTAGAAGTAATGATATTAGACTAAAGGGGTTTACTGATGCATATTAGGATTGAAGTTCAGTAGATCAAAAAAGTACCTCTGGGTACTGTTTCAACATTGGATCAACGATGACCTCCAAACAAAAATCTGTAGCTTTGAGATCAGTTGAAGCAGAATATATGGCCGCTAAAACAACTTCGTGTGAACCATATGGCTTAGAGAATTGCTTGTGAACCTATTCAAAAGAAGGATGGAGATGACGATGATCATGTGTGATAATCAGAGTTGCATGAAGCTCTCTAAGAATCCAGTATTTCATGATCGGTCAAAGAACATTGATATTCGGTGTCACTTTGTCAGAGATTGTGTCCAATGAGGAGTTGTACAATTGAGCTACACTACTACAGGAGAACAGGTGGCAGACATCCTTACCAAGGCCCTTGGAAGAACAAAGTTCATTTATTTTAAGGAGAAGATGGAGATGGTAAAGAATCCATTTCAGTAGGAGAAATGGGCAAGTGTCAGGAGTTGCAGTGAAGATGTAGTGTTGGGAGGAAGGACCAATAGCAGCATGGATGTAGAGGGAGCTACAATACATATGTAGCAGTGGCAGTGTTAGAAGCCATGGGAAATAGTACAAGATGCAACAGTGTAGAGAATGTTGGGTAGCAGGCCAAGCATCAGAACACGTACCATTTCTTGAGGATCGGTGTGATGTTCAATGGTGGAGAATTACTAGAGCACATTCCCCGCTATGAGGGGATCTACCTATGAAAATTGATGGAAAGGCTCAATCTCATGAGATCCCCAAGACCCAGAAATTGTTTTGGGAAATTCCATCTGAATAAGGAGTTATTAAAATAATTAACATAATAAAAATATTAATGGGTGTTAATAAGGATAAGGATGAGAAGCTTCTAAGAGACAAGGATCAAGTCTATTTTAATCTTCGCCATTAATTAGGGACTTAATCTCGACCGTTGATTCATCAACAGGAAAATTATAAGAGAATACCTGAGGATCAATTGGAGAAACACTAGCAGATACTCAGTATCCCAAGGAAAATTGATTTTCTCAAAGGGGAAGAAAAATTGATTTCATAGGGAGAGTTGTAGGGTGGAGGAAGAGGGGGTGACTAGCAACAGTTAGGAAGCTCAGAAAGGGTGACGTAAAAGCTCTAAGAGACAACACATAGGGAGACACAGATCAGGGATGCAGTGGATGACATAGTGAAGGACAAAGCAACGCAGCGCCAAGGAGGATGACGCAGGGCTAGTGCAGTTAAGGAAGGAAGTCCTCCAGTGTGTCAGAAAGTATCAGAGAAAGGTCTCAGGTATTTTCTCCCATTGTCTATGTAAAATATTTATGTAAAAGTGATTGTTGCTGAAGATTAATAACAACCCTCCTGTGCTGCACCATTTTTCCCACATTGGGTTTTTCCCGGGACAATTGTCCAAAACTAACTGTGTTAATTTGTCTGATTCATGTGCATATATATATTTTTTTATAATGGTGTGATATCTATAGTAGAATTTATTTTAATATTTGTTGAAGGGATTTCATAAATAACTTATTGAGAAATAAGTAGGTAAAATAAATCAGTTGCTGCAGTAATATAATTTATGTTTAGAAATTTTCACAGTAGAGCCCAAATCCCTAGATATAACTTCACTTGAATGTAATCTGGCCCCAATCACATCCAAGCCTTCGCATATATGTGTAGCCTCACCAAAATTCAAATCTAATTCTTGCATGAGGAGAAATCTAGCCTTGAAACCATCTAGACCTATGAAAATCTATTGGTCCTAGCCCAACCCTAGATCCTCAGATCGATGCGAAAGACACATAAAAGGTGGTATCCTACCCCAAATGATATGGGGGTCTCCATATAAGTACTACCCTCCGCTAACCTCCAAATCCCACGATATTAGATGAAAAAGGCACATGAAAAGGGGGAATATGGCCTGACATATTTTGGCCTCCATGCAACAAGATTAGCCCTTGCCACCACCATACCACTAGATCACTAGATTTTTGTAGAACACTAAGGCAAGGGAAAATGAGAAATAAGGGGAAATTCTTAAGTCAAAGGGAAACTGTCAAACACCAAATTTCCTGAAGATAATGGCCAAGATCTGAACTTGACTCTTAGCAATATTATGCCCTATTCAAAATAAGATAAAGGGGCATGAGCAAGGGCGAAAACTAAATCAGGTCCATAATAAGAGAAAGGGCATGGATCCAAAGGTCAATTCACTCTAATTCAACCCTTTATGAAGTGAACTATGCAAAGCAATCCAAATATGTTTTTTTTTGCAAGTTAGTTAACTTCTTCAATGAGGAAGGATTCCTTCATTCATCTTCAAGGAGACATAAAGGTTTGTGTGAACATTCAAGGGGGCTAGAGACCATGGTTTAAACGGTTAATCTCAGGATATTAAGTTGGCTATGATTCTCAATCACAAAAATATTATGAGTGTGCACAAACCCATAGACTTATCACATCATTCCTATATTAAGTAATCGCCAACACAAACTAGATATTCATTTAACACACAACATATAAATAAACTCACATCATATAAGATAACCTGCAATCATGAGTATGGAAGTGAAGTACCAAATTCCAACATTTAATATAATTGAAAACTTATGAGGTAACTGGGTAATCTTGAGTGAACTTCAAATAATTAGTCATAAACATATAAGATGTCTTGCAATTCATGAAGATGGAAATAACCACATAATTCAAGAATTCATTACCACCATATATATATAGGATAGCTTGTCAACCATGAATATAACAATGACTTCAATAATTCTTTCTTGAATAATACAATAACATACATTAGTTAATAACAGAACAAGGATTGTCAGAATCCATAATTCAAATATGCATAAACCATTTTACTTTCCTAGAGTGTGATTCAAATTACATCATTATATTTTTTGTCATCCATCTCAATGCTTTTAGAGTGGAAAATGCAGGGGAATCATCTCACAAGACCCTTTCTACCGACGAACCTAATTCAAAAAACTGGGATTTGAAACTTTAATGCAGCGTTTTTAGGCATCAAATGGTGATTTTTGGGGGTAAAACTTTTTTTCTATTATGCGACACCTTTTTTTCCTATTCTAAACACATAGACATTTCCAACAGAGCAAGAATCACGTCAATCAAAGTTTGTATGAAAACGTTATGCCACTCAAAATCTGGCCTTCTTATTTTCACCTCCATAATTCGAGAGGGTGCCATGCCATCCCCCATTATTCATGGAAAAGGGGCTATCCACATGATTACGATGAAGAAGAATCTAGAAGATTCTATATTGTAACTTTGTTTAAGAGTTGAGATAGTCAAACCTAGCCGCTAGTAGGCTATGGAGCTATGTTATAACCATGCCATTAGGAGGAAAAGGGATTCCATTCTTTTGAGTGCATTTATTCTATAGCTAAGCAAAACTATCCAAGAGGGATATGAGATAGAGAATACAAAGCTTATTTGTGCATTTTAGTAGCCCACAAGTCACATACCATACTTCTTTGTACTTGCAGCCATATTTCCATTTAGAGAAAGAGAGCAAAGTGACCTCACCTTCCAGTTGGGTTGTTCTCCCGAAAGGGTTTCCCAGGTCATTTCGTGTGTCAAATGTGTTTGTGATTTTTTATTTCACCATTCTCTATTTTCTACATACGTTTAATTCACACGCATACACTATTAACATTAATTTACAAATGTATAAATCTAAAGAGGTATACAATTGTAATAGTGTAGATTTTATATTTTTAAATACAATTTTATCATATTTGTTGTGACAAACTGTCTAGTGGAATATGCACAATAGTCTACAGATTAGATTGTTAGAATACCTAGCAACTAAAGGATGGATTTCCACTCTCCACCTAATCGTAGACTAGTTACACTATAATATCTCTTGTCGTTGATCACCCCCAAGTTGGATCCAAAGCCTAAGGAGAAGCTTGCTCAGGGAATTCACACCAAAGGCTTGGTCAGGGAATTCACAATTTAAGAAGTTAGAGACAATATGTTGTTTTCACATAAACTATTATCTGTAACTTAGAAGAAATGTAGAAGTGGCGTTTTTTAAGTATAGGAGCACTCTTTTAAGGAATTTTAACTTCATTCACATAAGTAAACAAAGACCGGCAACATCATTACTATACTTAAAGAAAAGAAGACATATGATGACACATAACAAAGAAGTTACAAAATCATACCCAACAATGTGTGTAAAACTTATGATTCCTTTATTAATCAACAATTTATCAAAATACAGTAGCCTAGTCTCTAGGTTCTTCAAAATTCCAACCCTTTTTCTATAATTTTCCCTCTTTTTATACATCATGGGACAGTTGGTAATCACCAAAATTGTCAAACTGCTTAACTATTTCCTAACTGTCTAAGGTAAAAGTCATTACAGAATATTACATTGGATGGTAAAAGACACCTCATTCTTCTCAAGAAAAAAAATAACGAGAAGTAACATAAATTAGAAAGTGATGGTTGCTTGTTGTTCGAATCTGTGGCTTGATTGCTTATGAATTTTTCTGTAGATGTTCTAATAATAGCTAGACTATTTTAATGCAACAAACTGCATCTTTACAAAATTATGTGTGTGGACTTGTGGTTATGGGCCCGTGTATCTATCAGAAGTGTTCTGATTGGCGGAAACACAAAGAAACTCGACAAATCACTATCCTTTGAAGTTTCGATCATCCGCCTCTAATTTTAATTATTCTGCAAAAACAATAGAATTGGTTGATTTACGTGGAATATGGAATACTTTAAGCTCCCACAGAACCGAAAGGAAAAAACTCTGATTCATAATCTTATCGCATCCACCTTTTCCACAAACCTTTGCCTTCCCCATGGACCCGATAGGAAACAAAACTGCTGTTAAAAGACTTCTCTGGTCTGAAATTCATAATAAAACCCGTGCACTTTCTGATGTGATATCGTCGGATCTCATCCTTTCCTATTGAGAGGTTGTGATTGATCCGGACTTCAATGGATAAAATTGCATTACATTCCATAAACCATCGCATTCATTTTCCGAATTAAACCTTGTCCTTGTTAACTGTGCGATTACCATCGGATCTGCATCCTTCAAGCAGACGGCCCTGATCAACTGAGGTTTTAACTCGATTTTATAACTTCTCACGTCCAATTTGGAGTAAACCTCGCCCTTGTTAACCGCGCGATTACCGTTAGCTCTGTTGCCTATCGATCGGACGACTTAGATCTTCTCCCGAGTTTCTCACATTCGCAAGCCATCAATAACATAAAACAAATTATTTCTTTCAAATTTCCACATTCTCTTTTATTTATGTTATAATATAATATTTGATTTTTAATTTTTTTGCGATAAAAATGAAAATAAAAATAAAATGACAATGGATGCTACAACATCTAGCTCCACTTGGGGATAGTGCTTTTACCACAAAAGCACTAAGAACCGCAGATCCGTGGCTTCACCTCGGGCATGGAGTCAGCTTAGCCAATTTAAATTCCATGAAATATGTACAATGAATTCACTCCAGTATCTACAATGATAGGATGCTTGTGCTTCAGAACTGGAAATAATGTTTGAGGTACTGTCCGTTGACAGGAAGTTGTAGAATTTCACCATCAAGATTCTCTAGGAAGAATGTATTATTTACCCTTGCTTCTATGGTCCTGAATGGGCCATACGTTTTCCCTTATCTTCTCTTCTATTATCCCACCTTAATACTAGGTCTCCAACTTTAAAATCAATTTCTCTTGCCTTTTTGTCAAAAATACCCTTCATCTTTGATTGATACATTATAATCAAATTATCTCTTACTTTTATCCCTGCTTTCACTCATCTCCACTACCTTATGCATCCTTCTTATTAGATCATTGGACTCTTCTTTTGCCTCTTGAATCATTGCACTTAGGCTTCACCTTGGGAATAGAGCTTGAGTTCCATACACTAACTCAAAAGGTGATTTTCCTATAGACCTTCTTGTAGTCACTTGAACAACCCATAGAGCAAAATTTAACTTTGAATCCCAGTCTTTTTTATTCTCTGCAATAGTTCTATTAAGGATCTTCATCAATGTTTGGTTAGTGGATTAAGCAAATCCATTTCCCTGTGGATGATGAGCTGTTGAATGAGATAAAATAACATTATACTTCTAACAAAAAGCAACAAACTTACTTGAACTGAACACTTGAGCATTGTCTGTTATGATTTTGGCAAGGCATACAAATCTGTTGAAAATATTTTCCTCTAAGAACTTCATCACCACCTGGTCATTTTCCCTTTTAGTAGATATAGCTTCTACCCACTTGGTAAAATAATCAGTAGCTGTGAGAACCCACTTGTGTTGTCCACTTGAAGGTGGGTTAATTTCTCCAACAAAATATAGTCCCCATTATCTGAATGGTTCTTCTATGAAGACTGGGATCAAAGGCAAGGGAGCTAGCTTTTTCTTCTCAACAAAAAGTTGACACTTCTGACAGCTTCTGGCAAACTTATATGTATCACCAAATAGGGTGGGCCAATAAAACCCTTCCTAGATGATTTTATGTGTAGTATCCTTCCAACTATAGTGTCCATCACATAACTTCTCATGTTAATATTTAATGGTCTTTGTAAATTCATCCTTTATTAAACATAACAATAAAATTCCCACAAGATCCTTCCAATACAATCAGCCCTCAACAATCACATATGGTTGTGCTTTGATCTTTAATGCTCTATATTTTGTTCTATCCAAATATTGAGGACAAGAGAGAAAACATAAATAATGGACTATGTGCTTATACCATTCTAAACATAAAAACTTATATCTGATCTTCATACCTAGATTTGATTTTTCTTCACCTTCTTCAATTATCTCCTCATTTGCAGGTGTTAGCAAGTTGATTCCCAATGCCTGAAAATTTGACTCTGTCAACATCTTTTCCAATCCCTGCCCTTTCAACAGCTTTGTGGGCTTTATGTCTAGGTCATACTCTTGAATTTTGGTTATCCGCTTTCCTCTTTTTCCTTCCACATCACTTTGGACTAAGACATATTTTACTACAACATTTGGCACATAAGCAATGATCAGTGACTGCAACACATAAGTCTCGAAGGCCTTTATGGATTTTACAAAGCATATACCTATCTTTTGAGAATATTGTACTTTAGCTTAGCATCTCTGAGAATCTTGCTAAAGAAAGCAACTAGCTGCTCCTTTTCTTCATCATTTTTTCTTTAACAAAACAACAACTATGGAATTAGGTGATGCAAATGAAAAAACTTGAAAAGGCTTTTGATATTCAGGGCTAATTAAAACTGGAGCTGCTTGTAATGCTTCTTTAATCCTGGAGAATGACTCTCTGGCTTCCTTGGTCCAATGCACTTCATTTTCCTTCTTCAACATATTGGTAATTTCCTTTATGATTTTAGCATAATTGGAGACAAACCTCCTTAAAAAGTTTATTTTTCCCAGAAATTTTTGAATGTCTTTCTTACTCCTAGGTGTTGGGCCATTAATGCGTCATTATTATTATCACTTTTGAACGCCTATTCCACCCATTACTACTCTTCTTTATCACTCATTTATCATGGTTTATCATATAATTCCGTCTTATAATGATTTATGCTCTTATGGACAAATATTATTTCTTCTCCTGTATTTTTAATAAAGTGATGATTATGCATGATTTTATCAATAATGGTTTATTAATAAATTGATTTTAACATTACTCACCATTTTAGTCTCCAAAGTTATTTTCTAGATTGAAGATTTGATCATTAAATGTGCCAACTCAGAAATTCGCTGGAATAAGAAGTGACAATTTTGTATTGAATGGATCAGGCAAATGGAGAAGAATATAGAAAATCCGAAACATGGGTTTTTTTCAGAACGGACCAAATTAGTTTTGCAGTGAGCCGTTTTCCCAAATTCAGTGTATACTAAGAGAAACAGAAGGTTCTATGAAGACGTTTTCTCATATTCACTGTGGCCGTTTTCCAAATTATCCCAATTGTATTGCCAAATTCGATGTGTTCATGTTGACTGATTGATGGAAGGATATTTCAGATCTGATCTTGCTTATCAATTTGTTGAGAACAATCCAATTTTGTAATAGAAATCATTTTGTAATCATTACGGTTGTAATTGCTCTCTACTCTCTCTCTATTTAAATGAAAATAGAGATCAAAGAAGGGGATTCAGAATTATGGATGATTGATTATTCATGATGGAATAGATTATGAGAGATTAAGTCAGGGATTATTAGAGATAGGATAGGATAGGATAGGAGGAAGGGGATTTTTGCATTACCATTTTAATTCTCAAGGCTTTTGCTGTTGTAATGATTTCACAGTTTGATGATTAATAAATAAAAGGGTTGTTGTTCATTCGCCTTATCTGAAGTAGCCCAAAAGCATTCGCTGGTGGCTAAGGGCCCAGCGTCTGGTGGATAATCTATTGCTTTGTATTATATCTTTATAATTTCTGTGGTGTGATGGTTTGGTTTCCTTTCTATTTATTGTAGTCTCATCGCTTTACTATTTCATATTGTCAGACTTAATGAATTGATCTATTTTATCTCATGTACTTAAATTGTGTTGTTGTTCATTTCCTTCTTAATAGAGATCACTACTTTTCACAAGCATATTGTTGTGCTGTTCATTTCATCTACAGAGCTTTGTTGTTCATTCTAGTAATTTAACAATTTTCTATTCATTATAGCTATATAGGTTTGGTTGTTCATTTCTAATAGTTGGCATTGTTGTTCATTTACTTTTTGCAATTATTTAATCTTCCCTTTCAGCATTCTTATAGTTAGCACAATTGTTTCATTTCGATTAAGTCGCAGTAGCACGATTGATTTAGTTCTTTGCAATTTCCAATTGGTTATTTAGTGTTGTGTGTGAGGTAAACAATTGTAAAGAACATTGGCTATCACTGTCAAAGCTCTCAGATTGGGGATCTTATTTATGCTTGATTTAATTTATATCAGTTAAACAAGGAATGAGTTATTGGTAATGTATCCTTGAATGATAATTGTTGTAGTTTCCTGAGTGAATGATTTAGGTTTCAGAGTGTTAAGTTTCTTTTAATTTTAAGTAGATTTTATTTCAAGCATTCATTTACTTTTGCATTTAAAGCACTATACTGCAAAATATCACTCTTGAGTAAATAGCCACCTCAGACTGAGTACAATCTTGAAATAAAAAATGTCCCTAGGTTGACAATTAATGCGAAGATAATTAGGAGTTAAAAAGACACCTTTTATCACTTAACATTTTGGCGTCATTGCTAGGGAGAGTGTAGCCATTTCTAAAGAGTAGTGTGCAACTGATGAGTGCCTGTTAGGAGAGAATTTGGTATTAAAAATGAAAGGTAAGAACCTGCGTACGGAGCATGTAAATGCCCTGCTCCCCCACCCGCTTTCTAGCAGGATTGTTAAAGAACTTAGGGTAGAAATAAATGTTTGAATTTCTGTGTGAATGACTAAGAAAAAAATAGAAACTTTGAAAAACAAAAATTCATGATTTCACTCAAGTGGTGATGTAAGCACCACACATTTCACTAACCAATTGACACACATTTCACTAACCAATTGACACGAACATTTGAAGAAGAAGCCTCGAAGAAACACATGAAGAACATCTTATATTATGGTAAGAAATGGCTCACATTTCTACTTTTGAATTCCCTATCAAAGATCTGGGAGGAGTGACACAAACGCACATAATTTCCCCATCTTTTCTACCAAATTTTCATGGTTTGACAAATGAAGATCCAAATACATTCTTATTTGAGTTCGAAATACTTTGTAGAGGATATGATTATTATACTAATGATCAAAGGTTGAAAGTGTTTCCTCTTACTCTAAAGGAGCAGCTCTCCGATGGTTCATGAGCCTAGGTGGGATCTGCATCCAAACGTGGGAGGACATGAAGAACATATTCTTGAAGAAGTACTAGGGCTATTGCAAAGACAATGAAGATATTTTCAATATGATATAAGGGGAAGATGAAAGCTTGGAGGACTATGTAGAGAAATTTCATTACAACCTTCAAAAATCAAAGCATAAGCATTTGAAAAAAGAGATCTTCAAAGGAATCAAAGATGAATTTTTAGAACTCTTAAATCTGATAGGAAAATGTGATGTTTTGCAGTTGTCATATGATGATGTTTGTGAATTGTGCATAAGGTATTCAAGAGGAATCTCCAAAGCTGGTAAGAATTTTATAGATGTTTGTTTTTTCTTTTCCAAATCTGCTACAAGAACAGGAGACATAAGAGCTGAAATCAATGTTTTATTTGAAAATTCTAAATTTGATTTTATTAGCTCTCTAAATTCAAAATTGGATGTTTTGCAGGTACAGAAAAATCAACAAATTGAAGAAGTGTTTTTCCCTCATTGCCAAAAGGAGCATCCGATAGATAGTTGTTCTTCCTTTCCTAGGATGGAAGTAGCATATCAAAGAGATGAGGAAGCTGCAACAAGGTCAAAACCATGGGAATCATGGCCTACATGTATGGTACAAAACACTTCCTCTCCATTCTCTTACTTGAATAATCCATTATGGAATACTAATGTGTTAGGGCAGCCATGTCAATCTCAATACAACCACCACCAATCTTGTCTACAAGTTTAGCATGGTTCATTTTATGACTGCATGACTACTCTCCCTCATATTGTAGCACAAACACATTCTCCATATTATTTACCAACTCTTCCACAACATCTTGTTTGCCTATCAAAATCATCGACTCAACCCAATCAACTACATCATCAAAATGCTCCATTCCATACACAATGTCCTACTCAACTCATTCCACACCCTCGCCACAGTAAACCAATACAACATGCTTACAGTGTTGAACTGCAAAATTTACCATCCCTTCCCACCCATTCTATCTCACATGCGCCATTAGAGAAAACTTACAATGAGATTCAAAATGTTTCAAATTCAAAAATTGTAGAAGTTATGAAAGAAAATGAGGTTTCTTTTAGTTTGCATCTACAAGCCATTTTAAAAACTCAAGAACTTCATGATATGATGGATATGGGAAATCAAGAAAGTAAAGGATATATTGAAGATTGGTTTCACTCCATCACTAGTTTGCAGCATCACTCCATACTTCAACAATTTTTGACAACATCTTTTCAAGGGAAGTTGGCTTCTCATACCCTAATATTCATTAACATGCATTTTTCAAATTTGGGTATGTGCATATATGAAGCCTTATTTCGAAAATGGTTCCACTGGAAGTTCTCTTATACGTAATCATATTCATTTTTCAAATCAAAATAGGTTAGTGTAGAAAATAAAATAAATAATGACATAAATAAATACATTTTGTTTTTATGTAAAACTAGTTGTTTTTTGTTGCAACACGCTGTGAAAATCAACATCGGAGATAAATGTTTTAATTCATTTGTGTATGTAGATGATTTATAATGGAAATAGTAGTTATACAAACACTCATATTCATTTTTATCACCAATTTGAAATAAATGCTTGAATATCATATTTTTTAGCTTGTGGGCTTGATGGAATTTCTAAAAATGTAGTCGGCACAGTCATGTTTTGAGGGGAAAAAAAGGAATATATTTAAAAACTATTTCTATCCTAATTAGACCTTGTTTTCTACTTCCAACCCAATTTGAATTACTCAATTTGGATTTGAAACGAAAAAGTTAGAACCAAAACATTGACGCGGTAACTAGTAGGTAGCTCAAGGACACAGATGGGAGAGCCAGTTTTTGAAGGCCTAAAAGACAATATTTTCAAAACTATTCATATGCTAAGTAGCCCTTGAGGTCTACTTTCTAACCCAATTTGAATCACTCAATTTGGATTTGAAACGAAAACGTTAGAACAAAAACATTGACAAGGTGTCTAGTAGGCAGCTCAGGAACACAGATGATACAGTCAGTTTTTGAAGGCCTAAATGACAATATTTTTAAAACCTGTTTCGATCCTAATTATTCCTTGATGTATACTTTCTAACCCAATTTGAATCACTCAATTTGGATTTTAAACAAAAAAGTTAGAACCAAAACATTGACAGGGTGTCTAGCGGGCAGCTCAGGAACATAGTTGGGACAATTGGTTTTTGGAGGCCTAAATGACCATATTTTTAAAACCTATTTCTATGGTAAATTCTCCTATGAATATAGTTTACAAGAAAATTGGAATCCCTCATTTTTGATATCGTATGATGATGTTATGATCAAAATACTGACTGTCTATCGTAAAACAGCACTCTTAAAACTCTGTCTTTCCGGTTGTTCGTTAGAGTATTTGACCTATCAATTCTTTTTGTCTTCAAAACCGGTTTTTATTGGAGATAAATAAATGAATATAATTTCATTTTCAATTTGAATCATTCGAATCCGACATCAAACGAAGAATCTATGCTTAAAATATCCATTTTTGTTTTAAGTGGGGTAATAAAAAATGACTTTGTTATGCAGGTTGTTCTAAGTAAAATTGACATATCATATCATTGAATTTTTAAAACATGCTTCTATTCGATATATACCTTTGTGTTGGCATTATGTTTCTGGTATGGTTATATGTTACAGATGTTGTACTTGATGGCAACACCCATGGCATGGCTCTCAATATGATGAGAATTAAAAAGTACACAGGAGAAAAGTTCACGGAATTTTATGCAGAGAAAAGTTTATTTCATGTGGGAAAACTTACCTTTGGTCCATGGTAGTTAGTCCTTGGAATTTGAACCTATGGTTTTTGGACCATGGCATCTCGACAGACGTGTTGATCCCTAGTATTGAGTTGATGGTATGGTTTGTTATGGTTTCGGCCCGTGGTATTGGTCCATGATTTGAGGAAGAGCTTGCCTATATAAAGCAAAGGAGATCATTTGGCTTGTGTATGCTTTGGGGTTGAATATCTTAAGATCTGAAATATTGGGTTATTGTTTCAAAAGCTCGATCTATATGAAAGTGAAGTGGAAAGCGAATCTGTGAAGGGTGATCTCTCGAGCGCTGCAGCTGCAAAAGTGCGGAGGCGCCGCAGGAGACGCCGTAGGAGGCGCCGCAGGAGACGCCGTAGGAGGCGCCGCAAAAGGCGCCACAGGAGACGCCACAGAAAGCGCCGCCGGAGACACCGCAGGAGACGCCACAGGAGGCGCCG